>VXAK01027528.1:0-12657 GCA_013399435.1 Arenaria interpres | reverse complement strand
ACTTCATAAGACATGGAGATGATCTAGATCTGCCTACTCAGATTCCTTGTAATTCTCTGAGGTAAGATGTGGAAGGAGGAACACTGAGGAAGTTTAGGGTTCTTTCTGACACTCATCTACTACAATTACAGTAAGACTGAAAGCAGGGTATGCTATCCACTAATGCATAGAAACTTAGTAACTTTGATTTATAGTAATTTTAGTATCAGTAGAACTGTGTATGCATTAGGTATATGTTTAAGTTCCTCCCTGAATAAGTGTTTTTGATATTGCAAAGGTAGATAGGGAGTAACCAGTTACAGCAGGAAGTGGTCTGTCAAAATAATGTAGATGTTTAATTTATTATGGCAAAAATATGCAACATGCACTAAATATATATAAAATGTGCGATATACTAATTTTCGTTGGTGTACAAAGATGTAGAAATTTGTTTAATGTCTAAATTAATGACTAATGACTAAACAGATCTTACTGTACCAATGCTGACTTTTTTTTTTTTTTTGCATTTTAGTGTGATTAGCAAAAAAACCCCAAACACATACCAGGAAAATGACCATATTTCCTAATTGTGTTTCTAGATGATGTATAGAGAACTTTTTGTGTTGGAAAAAAGTTTCAAGGGGATTTTCAAGATATTAGGAAATATCTGTAAAACCATCCATAGCACTGTAAATGCTATGGAAAACATTTCCCAACATCAGCAAGCTTTCATAAAGCAGATTTTTCAAGTACACTTTTGAAATGAAATAATTAAAATGCATCTCTCCATTCTGTTACCATTTTATTTTAAATCAAAGAATGTCATATTGACACTTCATGATTTTTTTTAATAATCTACCATTTATAATGACCATGTTTAATTGCTCTAATTTAAAAAGGCGCTATCTGATTGCCTGCATGCGTATAACAAAAAACGTAATTGTCTTGTGCAAACCACTGAATAGATTTAGGAATCTTCAATAACAAAATTACATTAATAGCATATGCTATTAAAGATGATTGATGGCAAAATTGGAAGCATACTGGTTTTACACCACACAAAAGCGTACGGTGCTTTGAAGATGGTTCTGAGAGTGTCAACAACAGTACAAAGAAGAAAAACAGTGTAATGCTAAAAGTCTCACTTTACGAAAAAAATGGATTTGGTAGTGGGGTAGATCAAGTGCTATTTTACTTGAGATGACAATATTTCTCTACTTTTTTTTCTGAATTTCTCTTGTATACGTTAATACATATTTCAATATGTATTGTGTTTAAATCTGTTCAAATACATACTTTATCTCACAGAATAATAATAAGCTTAATTTATGGCCAGGTTTCCAGAAAAAAAAAAAAAATCTCAATTTCTTGTTAACCTCTTATTTGTTTAATCCATCTTTTACTGCAGTTTTTCCTGTGAATATATGTGAACATCAGTTCCATTAACCAGTTTGCAACATTCTGTACTTTGCAAACGTGATTCTGAATTTAGAATAAATCAAGACTCTATAGGAAGAATGGGGAAATTGATGAAGAATGTAGCATTCTTAATGTGCGAGTTGGTTTGAGAATAGCTTCTGGTTTTATTGGTAGCATGCTTGTAACGTGAAGATCTCTACAAGTCCAAGGTTTTACAGCAGGCACATTTTTAATACATATATTACTTCTGCAAGGACATGAATATAAATTATGTCTACCCTACTGCAGTTTCACATTATGCTTCTGGTTTTTATTTTTTAATACCTTCTAAAGTAGCGCTTATTTTTCTGTGTCCTGAGATTTAGGACACAAGTTTTAAAAGACCTTTAATATCTATGATTTTTCTAAACATTAGCATGTTTTCCATTTATATACATATCTAAACAAATTCTTGGAAGTGGAGATGGCTTATTTATCAGGTGCCTTAATCCCATTTTTTTAGTGACCTTGCTTAGAGTGTGGTCAGGAACACCACAACTCTGAATGGATTACTTCACAATCACAATTACTCTTACTTTGCCCATTTTTCAAGGGAGTAACTTTTGAAAGTGATTTGGCTCATCTTTTTTATTGTAAAAATATTTTGTAGGTACTGTACATAAATGTATTTTCATATGTAAAGAGCACATGTGGAGGTGGAACCATTTTAGAGAACAGCTGAAATGTTTTACTTTTTTCTTCAAAAGCTGGATAAATACTTTAGCTTTCCCACCTGATACCTACACCAGTGAAACATCTCTTTCCCAGTTTAGCATCGGTATCTGCATCAACGGTGGGGGAACTATAAATACGTTTTGAAAAAGAAGCACCATTGTAATAAAATATTTGTGTTGAAGTTTCTGAAGCCTTCTACAGATATTTTAGTTGCAAACTGTTCTTCATGATTATACTGGAGGAAAATTTTTATTGTTTCCAGTTCTGGCATATAGAAGTTGTGGGAAGAGCCATGCTAAGAACAACTTCTTCAATGCAACTGGCTCCCAAAGGCTGCCTCCATGTTCTTCCTCTCGGAATTATAGCATCTTTCAACTTTGCAGGCATCTCTTCCTCTCCACCCGTCTTTTGTGTTTGGAGTTTATCCAGGGACAGAAGTTCTCTCGTAGCCCGGCTGGCCATCATATAATCCACCCCCAGCTTCTCTTTTTGTGCCTACTTGACTGGGTTAACAACTGTTTAACAGAATTCTGACACACACACAATTTGGTTATTAAGGGTTATCTAATTCTTACTGTAGTACTGGCCATTTGTTATACTTTGTTGTCAAAACATTCATGTGTAAATGAATGCAGAAATTAGGTTGACTGAATTCGGGTCACTTTTTGTGCAATAATTTGCACAATGTATCATATTTTAAATTCTATTTAAACCTAAAACTGAGTCAAAGTAAGTTTATTTTTTTAAATTTCCAGTGTCTCATATTGGAAATTTCAAGCTAATGAAATTCTGTTGCAAGCATCTAATTAAGAATGCTACTGTTTGTTCTTTGTATGTAGTGCATACTGTTACGCTATGTAAACAGACATTTGTATCATTTGGAAAATAATTAGAATTAATAATTGGATTTACAGTGGTGGATACTTCCAGGAGCAGATATTTAAAGTGACTCTTTTGGTTTTATCTGGTTTATTGCTTTATTTTGTCTCTTACATTCTTAGATAATTGCCTGTGTGTGAATCAAACATTTTGCATGTGATAGTGCATAATATTTCTGAATATGATAGTCCCCTATCAGAGCTCAGGCTGCTGCAGTTCTGCATTATAAGGCTGCCTTTGTCCAATCTGGAGGAAAATGAGAAGGTATTCTTGCTTTGGTCCACGTGAGTTGAACTCTTTGTCTTAGTTTTTGTGCTTTATTTTTGCATTTCATAGCGTACTTACAGTTTAACAAAAATTATTTGGGAGGATTCAGTTGATATTGTGACATCGCTTATTATACATATTATTGATACATCCTCAAGAGAATTTTCCATCTGCAGTAGTTATTGATGACAAATACTATTTTTGATTTCTTCAGGAAATTCTTTTGTACCGTAAAAGACTTATTAGTGATCTCAAAGACGCACAGAATCCTTTCAGTTTACCTATACAGTTGTAGTTGTATTTTAATACCTCATTAAAAGATTTTTAAATATTTTGAACTAGAGGATTTTTCCTTTTCTGGCAGGCAGGTGGAGGGGTAGTGCCTGCAGGACCCGCTTTGCCAGCGTGAAACCAGTCTCATAAATTTTTATTGAAATGAGCTCATTACTTTTAATTTTTACCGGCTCTTTAGTGATTCAAGGAATAGTTTTCAGTTTTTGAACCAATCAAATCAGCGCAAACTAATCAATGCGAAGATATGCATTATTATTAGATGTGCCAGTTGGCCTTTCCCGGGATGGTACTAAACAAAAAGATATTGTTGCCATTTAGACTATTGTTAGAGCGTGGTTTCTGTGACTAATTAGGATCAAGAACATTGAGACATATGTTTTGCCTGCTGATTGGCTGGCTGTTCCCTTCTCCACCCTGCTTCCTCTGTCAAGGTATAAACTTTATTCAGGACATGCTGAGCATCCCTTACCTATAATTAGCATTTCTTTGAATGTAACAGATTCAGTTATCAACTTCAAGGAAATATGCCTTCAGGTGGTAGGGTTCATTAAACGTGTAACTTTTCTCCTAGCTGCGTGGTACATAGCATTATTTTCAGTGATATGGTGAGAAAAGTACTTTTATAATAGTAACTCGCTGACAACATTTGAAGTGAAAATTGCCCGAGTTCTTGAATCTTTACACATTTCCGTGACTGATCATCATTTCCTTAGAATTCCAGAGACTTGTGTGAATCATGCCTACAGGGTACATATGTTAGATGTTAACGAGAAAATACTTCCCAGAAATCAAATGTAAGATTCTTAAAGCTTTTGAAGTGCACCTACAAGGTTGAATGATTAGAGCCTTGTAGAGCAGAATGAAGAAATAATTCATTTGAGAACTAAAAAGTGGGAATTACTATAGTAATCAAAAAAGTACTTGTTATTTGTCAAACAAAATAACTGTTATTGCATAAGTATAAATCTATTTTAGGTGATATGTTCTCTAGAAATGCGTGGTCATTGATGTACAGAACTAATGTCTGCTGATATGTTCTTTTAGTAATTTATGTGGATACAACTATCATACGCTATTCAGTGCAACTTAAAATAAAAAATATATGTAATAGCTATACAGTCATAAGAAGCACAATATTAAGCATTCGTCTAAGAGCGTCAGTGAAATAAAGGTCTAATTTTATATTCGGTGCAGATAATTCCTGTTGTATGTATCATTAAATTACTCACAGTTACAGGCAATCTTAAACTTCTCAGTTGTAAATACTTTTATTAATTTCTTTTCCACCATGTTCTAGTCTACAATTAGTATTGCATAGGACAGTGGTCTGTCCTGTGTTAATGTTCAGCATCTTTTTTTTTTTGCACTAGGGTTCGGTATAATACATCTAGTGCAGTCTTTTAAACTTTCAAGCAGACCACTGACATTAAAACAAAAAAATCCCCTAGTAAAACATGCGTCCATATATGTATGTAAAATTAGATTTTATGATACTGACAATTTGTGTATTATGTTAGACTTTAAAGTAGGTCTGGCCCTTACCCAGGGCTATATTGCTGCCCTTAATCATGCTAGGTAGGACTTTTTTCCACAAGTGAACTAATTAAAATCAATACACAAAAGAATTTACCTCATTAGTGCGAGTGGTGGAATAGGGCGCTACCTCGTTATTCAAACAGGGGTATTTAACAGACTCGCAAGAGCTGACTGTGTTGCGCTTCTGGTGCGGTTACTCTAAGCACAGCTAGTATCTGTGGCAGGACTGCATCGAGCTGTTTTGTCACTGCTTAGAAGAAAGGAAGAAAAGACGATGTTCAGGATATTACAGTCGCTTCAAAATGTACCTGTATGTTTCCTGGTTCCTACAAAATTCTTAATCCAGAGAGCTATGCATTGCTTGTTTGAACGTTCTTGCATAAGTTTTGTGAACACTCGAGAATGTATTAAGACAAGCTGTCAAAGAGTTAAGTGGTTTTAAATACAGATGCAGTTGAAAACGGAAAAAAAACCTGTAAGCTTGCTGAAATGACTGAGTTGGTTAAGATTTTCAAAAATTATTAGTTACTTTGATTGTGTTTGTATTGGCAAGTGAAGTTATATTTAGCCTAAATTTTGGAAGAATGGTCATCATGCACTTAAAGTCTATTCAGAATGTCACTAAGAGAATTTGCTATGGTAAAGGACTTAGGTGAAGACTGAGGTCTGATTTATTTTAATTTTTTTTATGTTTAAAAGGTGGCTCCTGATCACGACACGCCCCAAAATTGATGCTTTTTCCCTGTAACGTGAACAATTCGGGTGTCTTAGTGTTCGCAGGACTGTTGGCTGTGAAAAGTGAAATCCTCAGATACACTGAATGTCATTAACAGAAATTCTACAATGCTAATAACACAGAATTTCTGAATCGAAACGGTAGAGGAAAGCTACACGATTAATCTAAACTACTACTAACTGCCAATTTTATTAATTGGGAAGATGACTTTGTGGCTTAAGCAAACGGTACAGTCTCATAAAATCTCAGTTTCCCGACATTATTTTCAAAGCATTCTACAAAACATGGGGGGGTGGGCAGGGGTCGGGGGCAGTATTTATATACTTTTAAAAAATTTGTTTAAATCTGGTTAGAGATATCCAGTACACTGGATATGACTGGGTTACGATACGCTGTTACCTTTCACCTGGAGTGTTCCGTCTTGAGACAGATAACTGTTCTCCGGGGAGAATATGGGATGGTTTTGTTACTCAGGTTAAGGACACAAGCTGATGTTTTAGAAGTTCTCTGTCTCCAGCATTGATGTTCTGAATGGGTGCAGCAGAGCAAGTTGTTAGAATAGGTGTATCGTTGCCATCTGTTGTTCGTGTTTCAACCAAAACTCCAAAACCAGTTTTGAATCACTTCAATTCGTTGCCAACCTATTTTCTTAATGAATAAATTCCACGATCTTTTCTCCTGTTTTTAATATTCTCATGACAAGAAGCATCTGTAGCTTGCTTGCTACTATGAATTGTTAAACGTGGTTAGGTGTCATGGGAATAGTAATTGCTACTAAAAAGTTGGATCGAATTTTAAGGCCTGTGGTAATATTTGGATTCTTTGTTTTTTTCCTGGCCATGCATAGAAGACTGTTGAACTAAATTAAGAACAGGAATCCAATATATATGTTTAGGCAGAATAGATAAAGTAACATTGAAATAGTCCTGATTTTAATTTCTTATAGAAAAAAGATTAGTGCCTTGGCATGCTCAAGTACCGTAGGATTGTGCTACAATTCACAAAGTCATTCCTTTTCTGTAAATGATCCAGAGTTTTGCTAAAATGTTTGGTGAAAATTCACTCACTGGCTTCCTTCACACCCTCTTCCCCCATAACCCCAATTTTTGGCACAATTAAAATACTTTGTCAGATAAATTATTTGAATGCAGTGTATAGGTAGAAGTGGCATATTAATTTAAAATAATAGTTGCTCCTACCAGAAAATGTAGAAATTAACACTGAGTTATGTCTCAACACTCCAAATGATGTACAGGTTTGTGCGGTGCAGAGGTGAATCCGGGCTATCTCAGTCTTTGGACCAGCTCAGTTTTCCTTTTATGGAGTGGTGACAGGGGGAGATAATTAATGCACTTTAATCTCACTGTTTTGAGGAAAATAAACATTTGTATGATACTGTTAAACTGGTTTCTTCCCTTGATTTGTTCAGGAGACTAGAATGTCAGATTGAACAATGGTGTTGTCTGAACATACTAGAGGAAGCCAACAAGTTTCAAGAAACTTTTGTCAGGACCTACCATGAAAACTTGTCTTTCTCAAAATAAAACAAGAATTAAAAAAGTCTCCTACTAAAAATCCATTACAAGGAGGTTAGGTGGTCTGCGTTATGCAGGAGATCAAACCTTATCAAGAGGTTTTCTTTCTTAGAAATGTGAGACTTCGTCTGTAACGGAGGCACCTGTACAGACAGAAGCAGCTCCCTTGAGAAGCGTTAGCAAACTTCTCAGTCTGCCTTACTTCAGCAGTGATAATCCTCAGTCTGCCCTCGCCCTTTTAAAGGACTGGAAGTCTTACGCTGAGTTTACGAATAAGACAGTGGTGATAGATAACTGGAACTTTTGAAAAGTGAGATTTCTATCCTTAAAATGGGATCTAGCACTACCTTCTTCTGTTGATGTTTCAATAACTCCTATTTTAGACTGAGATACAGATTTTGCTGTGTTCTTGACTGTCATTTTTATGCATTTAAAACTTCATTTTTGTTTATAGATGACAAAATATATAAATAGTTATATGAATAAATTGTTGTTTTACAAATTAGTTGCAATGATGATGCTACAGTTCATGTGATCTTGGTATATTTAAACTCTGCCTGATGACTGTTCCACTGCTCTCTAGATACGTTCATATGTTTTGCAGGATGTAGTTGCTTATGATTTATGAGACAGCGGTTTAGAATCTGTCTTCGGTTTCAATAGCTGCTACTGCCTTCGAGGGACTTCTAAAAATGCTCAGAAATATTGAGTTTATTTCAGCATTTGTGCATATGAACAATTCCCTTGGATTAGAGGAGACATTGTAATGGTGGGTTTCTCTGGCTGGAGGTGGCCTGACTTATCTTTGAAATCCGGCTGGTGTACTGCATCTCTATTGGAAAATATTTCACATAGGTGTTGCAGTACTTCCAACAAAATCACCCAATGTGCAGCTATAAAAAAAATTGGTGCCTTTTCCGCAGTGTCTTTCCCACACACAAGAAAAGGAAAAAGTTTTGAACATCATAGTGATTGTAAAACTGTTGAACACCTTAGCGATTGTGGAAAAAATACCAGGCAGGAACACACTCGTTTCACACCTTCTGTTAAGCACATAGATCTGGAAAAGCCATGAGAGATTTGGGAGTGTGATCACTGTTGTTTAAAACTGGGGTCATAGAGTGCAAGAAGAAAATAAATCTTAAAATACACTTATGATTTGGCTCACAGATACCTTTCAAATGTTAAGGAAGATGGTGCAACTGTTGGTGCTGCAATCAAAGCAGATTCAAAAACATAGGGAGCTGTAAGAAATACATACGCTTACAGAGTCTGCAAAGTTGTTTAACTGAATAAATCCAACACAGTTTCATTACATTTAGGACCAGCTGTTAGGCACAGACAGGATGCCAATATAAAATCAACATATATAATCTTGGCCAAGTTGGGTTTTTTCCCCTCAAAGAGGATATTTGTGCCAACAGCATATGCTGCAAAAGGACTAAAGCACAGTCCCATTTCCACTGCAGGGTACATAATTACATGAATTTACCTAAATATGGAAAAATTGTAACAAATAGGGGAGGCTTGGCAGATATTTTGGTTTCACATTTGGTATTTGGCATAACACGGTGTCCTGTTTAATTCCCATTGCTGCTACTTAGTGTTTCCTTTAATTGTGGAGCACATGGCAGCTCTTATTCTATTTAATTTTCTCATAGCTGCTCTCACATTTTGGCTACAAGCACTTTACATGAAAAAGCACATAAGTATAGATTATACTGTACTACACCCTGAGGGTATAGCGTATAAAAATAGTCATTTCTGATACATAAAAGCTTCTCGCATATAGAAGTTAATCAGTATTTTAGAAAATAAGAACAAGACACAATTTGTATGTATGCACATATTGAGAATAGTTTTAGTGTCTCGTTGGTAGAGGGGAAGAAAGGAGGGAGAAGATCTATTCCAAACCTCAACTAGTAGCTTTTGGTCTATTTGGCATCCTTTTTGCATCTGCAGTCTGGGGACTAATGTTGCTTTCCTTTTCTGTAACAAATCCCTTATTGCTGTTCTTTACTATAGATGACTTCCCATGTTTTAGAACATTAACAAAATATCCTAAAATATCTAAGATTTTCAGTGACCTTGAGGATAGAGTCAGGGACCTGGTACACATTTAAAGCAGAAAATTAGATATGCAGACCAGTGGTGCGTTGGATTTAAAACATGTGCATTGTTACAAAGTGAGTTGTTTGTTTTGATTGCTGTATAGATATATTTTGCACGTTGCATTAAACACGTGGCTTTTTTTCTCCCAGAGTTCTCAGAGGTCAATAAACACTATTACATCTTTCTCAGTGTTTGATNTGGAATGGGCTGCCCAGGGAAGGGGTTGAGGCCCCATCCCTGGAGGGATTTAAAAGACGGGTTGACATAGTGCTTGGAGACATGGTTTGGTGATGGTTTTTATCAGACTTGGGTTGATGGTTGGAAGGGACCTTTAAGATAATCTAGTCCAATGTAGACAATTCTATGATTCTATGATACAGAGAAGATTTTATGCTAACTGGTTACCTCTTTTTTTTTTTTTTTTTCTTCTTCTTCTGTCTCCATATGTATATCTTCATGCAATCCTAGTAAAAAGTTGTGCTGTAGTACTTACGGAAATACAGCACGAAGGTCTTTATTCTCAGTTGTAGGGTTCTGTGAGCCCTTATTAACTGTGTTACCATTTCACTGGTGTGTTCAGTAGCATGGATCTCTTTTAAAGTAACGTTAAACTGTTGAGAACAATTTCTCACCGTTTCAGTTGCATGGAGAGGTTATCGTGGGTGATCTTTCAGCTTGTGTGGACAATGCTCTGAGCCCCAAAGCAACCCACTAATAAACCTTGTTAATAACGTTCGAAACAGACTACACTGTAACTTGTTTCTGTTGGTTTTTTTCTAATTATTTATAAAAAAAAATTATACTGCTTGATACGGTGATCAGCACGCTTTTCAAAAGTAACACAAAGCCACAGAAGGGTAAATATGGCCATTACTTAAATTTCCAGTGTTTGAACCAATCTGAGCATTATAAGACCAAGTTGACAGAGCTCTGCAATAGTCTTGTATATTAGACATCATGTACTCACATATGAGAAGGGTATAGTGGTATGAGAGTGTGCTGCTCCTGAAATTAATGTCCAGTGGGCCCAGTTTACACATAGCCTTGAAAGAATGAATGTAAAACAAGCATAATAATTGAATAATTATGACATCTGTTACTCCAGCACCTCTTAGTGGGAAATTAACTGAAGAAATAGCAGGTTCGAAGATGTGTTAACACTTCAGTAGAATATATAACTGAAATATGAGGTGGAGGGAGGGTAATGGGGATGAAATTGAGCTCTCAGATAATCATTTGACACACAGGTAATTGAGCAGCTATCCAGTGCACTCATGAACACTTGTAAGGAAATGTATTCATCGCCATGTGAGACGTTTTATGCGGAACTTTTTTTTTTGGTAGCTATTTAGAATCTGCAGTCTCAAGTTAATTAGGGTAATTATGAAATGAAAGGACTATTTTTTAAAAATTGAGAAATAATTCTCAAATATAATGCCACTGTTATTGATAAATGCAGAGAATCTCATCTACATTTCATCCGATAAATAGCTTGACAGGGTTGTAGGGATATATAAGTAGTCACATTAACTTTGAGGTGCCTTGTCAATTTGGGCATCTTGTGTGTTAAAAAAGTTACCAGTCAGGTTCCCTATGTACTAATAGCAGCTTAATCCATAAAGATATCTTTTTCTTCGTCATTATTTATCTCTAAATAACTTGTAATCATATTTACTGATTTTAGTTGGAGAATGTCTGCATGCGTATGTTTTCAGAGTGAGGGGCTATCAGAAATATGAAGGAATATGTAATCTGTGAAAAAACAGTAAACCTCATTAAGAAAGGTTATTGCACCTATAACTACTTCTCTCAGTGCTCATTGATTAGAGATTAAACATTATCCTTTGTGCTATTCAGATTGGGATTTTTAATTAGGATGTCATTATTACACAGATATACTAAATGCTAAATTGATTTTTGAGACCTTTTGAAATAATGGCACTACTTCTGCAAAATGAAAATCATAATTGATTATTGACTTATACTTGGCTTTTGGTTCAAGGGCACATCTTCAATGTCAACATTTTCAATATCTTTAGTTTCATGCAAAGAGACACTCATAATTAGGTTTATATTAAAAGTTTGTGCCTATTGACTCATTTTTTTATTAATGACAATAGTATAGCATTGATTGTCCTTGAATTATAATAGCAAGCAGTGATGCCTGTTGATGACTTGTAAATACAATATAAACTTTTGAATTGATTAGTTTATTTTATTTAAGAATTTTTATGCATGCAAACAGTATTATAAAATCTAGTGATGTTTTTGAGCAGATGTTTACTTCGGTTGGAAGCTGCTCTAACATCAAGAAATTCTTGTTCCTGTAACGAATGTCTTAGGTGCTTGGGTTTTAAAATGGATACTTAAAGTAACTTTAAGGGTAGACTTTCTAAACAGAAATGTAGCTTTTCTAAGCAGGCAAATACCTTTGTGTATGATTGCCCACCTACTTAAATTAGGTCAAAATATAGTTCTTAATCCTACTTTCATGATCAGACTCATTCAACCATTGGGTTTTTGTAGACTTCCAAACAGGCTTATCTGTCTTGCTAAAGCCTTCTGAATTTAGCATTCATGATAGCTTTTGGTTGTAGACAGGCTGCAAATATGAAGAGTGCACCCTTTTCAGACTATTCTGAAAAGTCCAGTTTGGCAACTGCCAAAAGGGTGCAGAACTCGAGAGGGAGCAGGAAAGGAAAAGGCGATATGTGGAAGTGTTTGATTTCTTTAAACTAATCCTTATGACATTCAAAAATTTTCAAGTAGTACATATTTTGCTTTTTGTGACCTACTTAATTAATCTCCATTGAGCTGTGAGAATGTTTTATGACAAATTTTGTTAGGATTGTTAGTGTCTGATTAAACAGAGATAGACTGGACCCAGTTAACCCTTGCTAGTTTCCCTAGATTTGGCTTATTGCATGAGCAGGTTTACTTTAGCAGGGAAAAACTTGTCTACATTCTTTCATATTTGGAATCAAGGGATCACTTTTAGAAACCAAATTCTTTCTAGCAGTTTGTTTGCATTGTCAAAAAAGATGCTAAAGATATCCTAAAGAAAAGGCCCTAGCAATTCCTCAGCGATGCCCTTTTAAAATATAAAAAATAAGGTATATTTTTACTTTAAGCTACACATTATATATTCCATACTGCATTTGAGTACTTCTGGTTAAATTGGTTAAA
>VXAK01027525.1:9688-21270 GCA_013399435.1 Arenaria interpres | reverse complement strand
GGAGACCTTATTTCAGCCTTTCAGTACTTAAAGGGGGCCTAGAAGAAAGGGGGACAGACTTTTCAGTAGGGCTTGTTGCGATAGGACAAGGGGTAATGGCTTTAAGCTGAGAGAGGGTAGATTTAGACTAGATATGAGGAATAAATTTTTTATGATGAGAGTAGTGAAACCCAGGAACAGGTTTCCCGGAGAGATGGTAGATGCCCCATCCCTGGAAACATTCAAGGTCAAGTTGGACAGGCCTCTGAGAAACCTGATCTAATTGTAGATATTCCTGCTTATTGCAGGGGGGTTGGACTAGATGACCTTTAAAGGTCCATTCTGATGCAAACTATGATTCTGTGAAATGTCGTTCTAGATATTGCTTCAGTTTTCTGACAAGACCAATGGTAGAATTAATTAAGAATTTTAAATATAAGCCCCTTTTGAATACAGGTGAACTAAAGATGGTTAAAAGTGAAAATGAAAGGACGTATCTTTAGCTGTTGGCTAATAATCTGCCTTATTTCATAACTCAGTAACCTCATGTGCTGGTATGGCTTGTTATGACTGTGAAATAATATATGGCTTTTCTGCAAGTGGACATGGCAGGACTGATGGTATTTTGAGAGGAAACATTGAGTTTGTCTGCAAGGCCAGAGCATGGAAGAAATGAAAATAGCAATTATTGATCTTCTCTTGTGCTGAGAGAAACATTTGCCAGCATTATATGAGGGGGAAAGAGCAAATGTTCACTAAGAGAGGAGAGGTTTTCAGTTTTAGCAGCAAGACATGATAATTTTTGCATCGACTTTTCTTTGTAGTTATATCATCCTGAAATAGGGAAACAAGTCAGAAGACCAAAACATAAATAGCAAAAACTACCCTGAAATGCTGTAATTCCACGAGTATACTGGATGCTTTTTTTTGGGAGGGGGTGAAAAAATGCATCAAAAGGTATAGCTTGGTTCCAGTCTGACAAACTAGGTTCCAGTTGCATTAAAGAGACTGAATATTTACTTGTCACATGGCAGTTAGTGTAAGCATATGCCGAGCTGTGTTGCTGCTTTCCAGACTACCAGCCTGAGTCGCAAAAGTCTGAGACCAGCAGCGCTCTGGAGAGATGCAGCAGTCAAGCTGGACCAGGTCGTTGAGCAGGCTCAGGGCTGAAACCCCTGCATTAGTCATTCAGGTTCATTGAGCTTACAAAATGAAAAGATTACTTTTATCCTGTTGGCAGAAAAAGCATCACTAGTCTTTAGAGAATACACAAAGCACTGTGACACATTACTCCAGTGTCACTCTGTGGGAATCGTGGGAACCTGGGACTGCTGAACGTAAATGAGGAAGTCGGTTTTCCAAGACTATGCAACGGGTTGCTGTGCGTTTTACTGCATGAATTCAGAGTAATCAAGTACTTAAAGCCAGAAAAGGAAAAAAAATGGGTTATGTAATACAATGCCTGCAAAAGCTAGGGGTTGAATTTGACGTCCTCTCCAGGACTGCTGGAGCACCTCCAAATACGGCCACCAGCATTTAGCAGGAAGAGAGCTTGCTCCCTGTTCCAGCTAGTCCCTGTCCTGATGTTTGGTTGGCCCCTGCAGCACCCTACGATGTGGGTCTGGAGCTCCAGAGCCCGCTGTCATACTGTCAGCACCACAGCCCCTAGTGATGCTGTGGTAAGACTCGTTTGCAGCTGGCATGCATTGCAGAAGTGTGGCCAATCATTCAGCCCTCCCCTTTCATGGTGTAACTGAGTCAGGCATAAACTTGGTGTGAATTGACTGAGTGGTCATCTTAGCAACATTATTTATTGTGCCTTTCCTAGCCCATGGCTCCAGTCTTATCTGTGCAGCCACGCATGCAGCCCATTTCTTCAGTGTCTCTGTAGGCTGGCTTCCCCCAGCTCCAGCCACAGCCTCCTGTTCCCAGCAGGAGCACAAGGTTTCATTTGCTCGTTGTTTGTAAGAGATCATATCCATCATCTGCTCACAAACATCAGTCAACAGGGCTCTGGGTTCCCATGGCAGTTGGGCAGTAGAAGTTGAAACAGTGACCAGCGTGGGGTATCAGTAGATGCCTTTTTAGTTGGCATAGGGAAATTGCAGTGATTTCCTGCCCTCAGCTTGATGACAATGAGCTGAGGGCTCATCTCTGTAGCAGTAATATTAATGTGCAAGAAAGCTGGGTTTACATTAGATGGGTGGGTCGGTAGGTGGATGCGTGCAGACCCTTGGGCAACAAAAGTCAGCTTCCACAGAATTTCATACCATAGGCCTGGTTTCCTTCTTATAACCAAAATTTCTGCATTAGACAAGCCTCGCGATTTCCTAGTGCCTGTGAAGCAGGATACGGAACATATGAAACCAGAAATTGAACAAACTTTAGCAAACTCTAGGATTAGAGACTGCTTCAAGGCTAAGACATGGTGCTAATACAGCAATCCTTTAAGCTTGACTTTTGCAAATAGATGAAAACAATGTTCAAGATTGGCTTATCTGGCACCTTTCAAAGTGCTAAATTAATTTAAAAGATGAGTGCTGGAAGTGGTGGCAAGTGGAATGACATTTCATACAAGGAATAGTGTGGCAGTTTCCTTTTGGAAGTGCTGCTTTGGAGAACACCATAGTTCGCTGACCTGGCATAGCAGCCTCCTCCCTGTGGATAGTTTGCACATTGCAGAAGCAAATTCACCAGGCTTTCTCATTTAGATTCTAGTCCAATATTGCTAGTAAAAACATCTAGTGAACATAATAGAAAGCTACGGCTAGGCTAGAGAGTGCTTCCTTTCATAAACTGACATTTGGAAGCAAGTACTTAAGTCCCAGAAAAGGATCTGTAGAATTGCAATTCTAAACAAAAATGAACCATCATAATGCAGCTGCTTTCAGGTAAGAATCAAGAAAATATACCCTAATTTATATCCATAAAATGGCCATTTTTGCAGCATTTTTACTGCTACAGTATGGATTTTAAAGTGATAGCATATTAAGTTAAAATATAATGCTTTTAAACCTGTCATAACCTTAGCTAGATTGAATATAAAGGTGTTATTTACCTTCAACTGTAGCCTGCTTAGCACACAACCATTTTAAAAATTATGTGTATCAAGCAGCACTGCAATGACAGTTTTCGTAGCAGGGACTTTATCCTGCAGAATGCTGATGATACCTG
The DNA here is from genome assembly GCA_013399435.1 of Arenaria interpres. Taxonomy (NCBI): domain Eukaryota; kingdom Metazoa; phylum Chordata; class Aves; order Charadriiformes; family Scolopacidae; genus Arenaria; species Arenaria interpres. The sequence continues at coordinate 18,117 of VXAK01027525.1, read as the reverse complement.
AGAGCTGTGTAATACTTGCATTTCTTATTAAAGCAAATGCAGATGTGATCGCTTTAAAGCACTCAGCACTTTTAAAGCTTGGTCAGTGTAATCATTTTTTCCTTCACTGGTCCTTCTTGGAAAACACCCCTTAGCCATGCTGAGAGTTTGGCAACAACAGCAAAAAGGCACTCCACTTCTCTTTACTGCTATTATGGCACAACTGTGGGTGCCTGGGCTTAACAGTCCAATAAAGATCGAAAGAAGCTCACAACTGACTGGCAATTTGTTTCAGGCGTCCTGTGAACAGTGGTGTCAAGTCCCCAGCTTCAGTTCAAGAAAGCTTTGAAGCATGTGCTTCATTTTAAGCACACACCTCACACGGCCCTTAATGCTTTTCTGAGCTGAGTGAGTGTTGACTCAGTAACCACTGATCAGTAATAGAGAAGGAAATGTGCATTTAGAAAAAGTGCCTTTGGCCAAGCTCTGACCTGTGCTTTTAATGTGGGTGAACTGAGATCTGAGTGGAAACTGAAGGTACTCTTGGGCCATGGGTAGATGCTCAGCTTGCCACAGGTGATGCTCAGTGTTACACAGATACCCTGTCTTCATTGTAATACCATCTGGCAAGAACACCACCTCTTACAATACTTTTATTGATACTTTCCAAGATATTAAGTATTACCTTCACAAAAATGCTGAGGCAGTGGGAGTAACTGTGCCTAAAGTGACTGATACTGGCAATGATAGACAAGGAGATACCTCAGGACTTCTCAGTCCTGGACGAATACTCTGCCCAGTGAAGTCTTTTGCCTTCAGGAACAGAAACGGACACAGCTCCAGGCAAGATGATGTGGAAATAACACCAAAGAACCCTGTGGCTTGTGCTTATTCTGTAAATCGAATTCTTGGTGTCAATACTGATGAGTCAGTCTTGTTATGACTGCAAAGAGAGACAGCTAGGTCTGTGAAGTTACGGATCGGTTCATCACAGAGCCATCATTTGGAGGCAATTTATCATCATCACTCTAGGGGTGTGTCATTCATTTTACTGAATGACACTGAAAACAGCATAGAGTCCTAGCACAAATACACTGTGGTTCTGTAGCAGGGAACCATGGGAAAAAAAGATTTGGAGAGTGTTGGTTCCTTTTTTTTTTTTAATTGCTTTTTCAAAATCTCTCGATGTAAGTTGTGACAAATAAGAAAAAAATAGAGACACCTATTTTATCGTTTATTGCTTTCATTAATTTTTAAGAAATGAGTCAAAGAAATCGCTGAAAAGAACCAGTAGCAGAGGCTGTACAATGAGCAGATCTAAGAGCCATCTTAATATTTTATGAGACCAAAAGCTGCTCATTATGAACCATCTTTTAATGGCACTTGCCCTTTGTCTGGGTATATATGGCTGCATGTTTTTAAGGGACTAACTTTTCTGACTTTCTAAGGAAACACCTCTCAAGATGGGAGTAAAAGTGGTCATCTAGAATTGTTTGGTTGCCATGTCAGTTTAGGTTATGATAAGGTGGGAAACTGATGCTTTGTTTGCATCTCAGCCTCTTTGTCACTTCAAACTCTCCACATCGAGTGGCTTCTCAGTCAAAGGTGATTGAGAATAGTGATGCATAGAGCCTTACAGCCAGACTGCCTGACAGAGGAGTAAACTGTAACACATAGACCAATGGGCTTAAATGAGCAAAGCACTTAAAAATGTGTGTCCGTTCTCTGTCCATGGAGTGCTCACGTGTATGTTTTTAAATTAGGAGGAGAGCCGCAGGAGTTGGTCCCCTTTTAAATGGCTTTGAACCTGTGAACAGCAACCTGCATTGAGTTAGAAGCAAATCACAATGTAGCCAGGAACTGAACTCAGGAGCCTTGCCTTTCGTTCAGCATCCCTGCAAAAAAAGCACCTCCATTTCTTGCGTGATGTCTCCTGTAGGGAGAGGAGAAGAAGAACCTAGTAATGGACTGAGTCTGTGGAAGTTCTACCATGACTTTCTGTTTTTTTTATCGAGTCAGTAGCAAGATTTACATGTGGTAACACATGGAACAGGGTTGAGCTCTCAGAGCCATAGCTGTGTTTTTGGTATACCGTGCTACACTGAATTGCTGACAAATATCTGGAAATGGATGTTCTGAATGATTTAGAAATAATGTGAACTCTTACTGAACTTCTGTTGGGTTTTCCTTCCATTTGCTGTTTCAACATGAGAACAAGGAGGGAATTATTTATAACAACAAATGTAATGTCCCACAAGGAGAAATTACATTTTGAATTGATAGAATCTTGAGAGAGCAAATATGGTTTCATAGCTAAATACATTTTCAGTCAGGAAAATGAGAGTTAGTCAATAATGAAATGTCTTTGAAAAGGCTTTCCTTTTGTGTTGTTTGTTTAGGTTTTTTTTGAACTTCCTTGGAAATATTTGCAGCTGTCTTGATACAAAAGTAACCAGAATATCTATATATCACAGTATCTCAACAGTTATGCTATTTTCAAAGAGCTTGGGTGGATTTCTTAATTGATATGATTCAGTCAGAGTGGCACATACCAGGAACAATAAATTGTTTAGAAATTGGAATTAAGAGATTTTTGAAAAAAAATAAATTAAAGTTAGGGAACCTAATTTTAAGGAAGTATAGAATTCTGGGGAAAATGAAAAAAGCATTCATTAGGTGAAAGATCCCATTCAGCACAAGCTGATTTTGGATAGGAGTCTATGTCTTACAAGTTGTTTATTACCAAGGGACAATATCCAAAGTAGTGTTTTTTTTTTTTTAAATCTGTGTAGGACTGCGTAGTTAATGAGGAAAAAAATAATTGGATGCATTGACTTTGGAATTTATCAACAGAAAATAGCTTTGCTTTAATTCAGTCAAAATCAGAGTATTAAATCATACAGATTCTGATCCTATCATGTCATGCAATTAGATCACTGAGTCTTCATAGATTTTAGTTGATATCACTGAGTTCCTACGAGAATCAACAGTACAGATTTCATTTCATGAATCTTTTATAGTTTCCTGAGAGTTAAAATGGAGAGTAAAGCTGGCTTAATTTAAAGTGGGTTGGTAGGCTAAATTAATTAATAATTTTATAGATCTTCCTGTTCCTTGGGTACGATGTGCCAAGTAAATGTTAGAGAGTTTGAACTTCAAAAACAATGTCTTTGGAGATTCTATTGAGAAACCTATCGTGGTAGTGATTGTTGCTGGGGGGAGAGGGGCTTGGACCATGAATCTCTGGTTGTTAAAAGCTCCTCAGATGGGGGTAAAAAAAAAAAAGAAACTGTGGATTCTCTTCATTTAATGTCTTGATACTCTTTTCTTTTTGTCTGGATGAATTATTTCTGACTCTTTGTTTTTCTCAGGTTGGAGGTCACACCATGCTGCCCATTCGTTGGATGCCTCCAGAGAGTATCATGTACAGGAAGTTCACCACAGAAAGCGATGTCTGGAGCCTGGGGGTTGTTTTATGGGAAATCTTTACCTATGGCAAACAGCCATGGTACCAGCTCTCTAACAACGAGGTGTGTGTAATACATTCTCAAACTGCATTGGGAGGGCTGGCACATTAACTATTGGTATAGCCTCTCTGGAGAGGGGACAGCAACATATTTAGTAATAGCAAAACCCCTGATATCAGGTATTCATGGTACTGTTATAAATTTCATGGTTGAATTTCTTCCTTTTCAGCCTTTTCTCCCCTGGGTGGATGGAAGTTCTCCAACCAGATCTATACCAGTTGGAATTTAGCTTTTTACTTTGTATAGAATAGAGTCTGCTCTGGGTATTGAGAAAGACCATGAGGCAATGAAAAGGAGCTTAGGTGTCTCCTGAATGGGCTTTGTGTGATTTCAGTTCCATATCATTCTTGTCATTGTTGCAAAGTGGTTTTCCAAAACCATTTTTGAATAGACTGAAGTAACCTGGAGATCTCTTAGTTTCCAGGCAGCTACAAGTAATTCCTTTCCAGAGATCAGTCACAGTCATATTCATAAGTTTAAGGAGGGAGGGCGGGAGAGGCGCTCATGCTCTGTGTGAGTAGGGTGAAAACTTAGCCTCCTTCTAAGATGAGGTGAGTTTTTTAGATGGGTAGAGAGGGGAGGTATGGGATCACTTCCTGGCCATCATTCTCTCAAGAGTGGAAGGGGCAACATGAGTGAACTTGACATCAGTGAAGATACTGCTCCTTGACAATTTACAGTGAATTTTCCAAATCGCGTCCTGCTGCTCATGTGTCCACCTAGAAATGCAGCCCGTGGCAGAGTTCGCTGGGTGACTGCTACCAGTGAGGCTGCTGTGGCAATTAGCAGTTAACTCGTCCATGGATGCATCCACCTCCCCCCGCCCCCCTAGTTGGCACAAGCGTCCTGATCCTTTCCTTGTGATTTCTCGTAGGTGATTGAGTGCATCACTCAGGGCCGAGTCCTGCAGCGACCTCGCACATGCCCCAAGGAAGTGTATGACTTGATGTTGGGCTGTTGGCAACGGGAGCCTCACATGAGGCTCAACATCAAAGAAATCCATTCCCTCCTCCAGAACTTGGCCAAGGCGTCTCCAGTCTACTTGGATATTTTAGGCTAAAGTCTCCTAGCGTTTCTTCTTACGGGCTGCGGGAATGAATGTGTTCAACTGCCGCTGAACTCCATTAAAATGTGTTCTTAACTTTGACAGTATTTATGACAAAGTTGCGGAGAAGCTTTCAAAGGGCAAGCAATGTGCACTTCTCCATCTGTAGACACAGTATTGACTTTTTAGACATTACTGAGACGTATCTTTTCTCTCTCTCTCTCTCTTTCTCTCTCAGTTTCTATCATTTTTTTCTTCTCTCCTGTCTTTCTAATCAATTTGGCTTCTGCATTATTGTAACTCTGCATAGACAAAGGCCTTAAAAACCTGATCTGTTATATCAGCAGACTCTTCAGTTTGCCCGCCACAACTAACAATGCCTTGTTGTATTCATGCCTTTGATGTGGATGAAAAAAGGGAAAAATCTATTTGACTCAAACTTTGTGATTTCTGCTGTACAGCTACTGGGAGTTTCTATGGATTCACCTCAATTTTTTTGCTTCGGCACGTGGGTGGAAAAAGAAGACTGGTGTTCTCTACATGAAGCATATTCCTTGCAGAGATAAAGCCAGATGTAAAAAAGACTCGTGTGATACACTATCTGGAGGAACTAGGGGATCAGATGGCATCCAACGCCACAAAAACAAAAAACAAAAACAAAAACAAAAAAACAAACTGAAACGATGTGATGGAAGGCAAGAGGGAGTTTAGCACTTTCCCTGAAGAGTCTTTCTGAGGACTAAAGGGATTGTTCAAGGAGGTGCTTTGCCAGCACCTTTCATTGCCAGATACAAGTGAAAGGGAAAAAGATGCTGCCTGCACTGCACACAATTATGTTACAACATGATAAACTAAACACATGCCCTTATTTTGTCTTCTGGTAGGATATTGTCATGCCACTGGTATAAAAATGTTCTCCAGCTAGTCTTTTTTAATAAAAGCTGAAGCTAGGCTTACTAATGTACAGTATTAATTTCAGGATCACATATTGAAGCTAAGGATTTTGATAAGATAGGACAAGCTATAGATGCTGGAGCAGGTGTATCTTATACTGTGCTTGTCCAGCAGCATATTCCTTCCTTCCTCAATCCTTTTTCTTTTTCTGTTTTCAACCGTGCAAACAAAACCGCATGGTCTTTGTCGATTAATGCCCTTTGTGCAGAAACTATCACTCATCTTGTAGTACATCCTAGTAGGCATAGCGAACTCATACCAATATAACTTATATTTCATTAGAAGGGGCTAATGGAGGACATTAGCCATGTAAAATGCCTTTACAATGTTACAAATACAATAGGCTGATATAACATGAATAATCTAAAGCATGGGGATCACTGGTTATATTTGAGCCATGGCAGGGGATAGACATCTCTAGAGAAAACAAATTACTCTGAGGTTATGGCTTACAATTCAGAGTGCAAAGATCCTGAGCTCAGCACCATGTTTGTGTTGGTACTAGTGCTGTCGTTACCTACGTCCACTCTTTCTTAAATAATTTATTTTCAGTTGGATTGGCATTATATGTGTACAACATTTGCATGGCCACTGTGCTGATGACAGCTGCATGGGCATACATGTTATTTTTCAAATGGGAAGTTGACGATTTCCAATTTAGAGTTAGGATTATTTTTAATATGAATTCTTACAAATGAAAACGTATCTTACCTGTTCTCAAGACTTTTTCCTCCCTCTGTGAGGGGGCGTTACTGCAAAAAAGTGATCTTTCTTTCTGTTTTCTCTTTTTGTTATTTCTTATTGATATGAGCCAGATCAAAATAATCCTTCATCTTTGTGTTGGGGATATTTTATTTAATAAATTAAGCATTTTATTTTTATAAGTGTTCCCATAGCACATTTAATATATAATTTGCTCGCATATATTATTTATTGAGGCACTTTAGGTTTTTCCTTCAGAAGCTTTTAGAGCTAGCTCATAAAGATTCTGAACGTTTTCAAAAGAAAACAGTTCACTGGACAGTGATGAAGTTTTACCCTTCTCAATGTCATTGAAAAGGCAGCGGTACAAATAAACATGACAATGTAACTATAAAGCCATACTCGGTATTTCTTTAATAAACTAGATGTTATTTCTTAACCGCTACTGAACTGGAAACACACAAAAAGCCAGAAGAAGATTCCTACAAAATGGGCCTTAAGATTTTATCTAGACTGTCTTGGAAGTTCACGCAGAAAGCTAGATAAAGACTGAGCATCCAGTGAAACCCATTTTCTTGAAAATCCAAATGTTGTGTTTTAAAGGAATTTGAAATTGATTTTCAAAATAACAGTTGTGGAAAAGAAAGGTGTCAGAGTCCACTCTTCCTGTGCAGTGGGAGAAAGCTGCAGGCGGTGGAGGGGGGTGCTAGGTTTCTACCTGTTGTATTCTGTATTAGTTTCTTATGAGCTGAAGAAAAAGGCATCTGAGATGCTTCTTCTATTGGAAAGCAGACTCCAGCCTGAAAGCAAACAGGTGGATTTTGCAAGCACTAAAAGAATGTATACCAAAAATAACCACAAAACCCTGAAATTGTACTTAGCGGCATCTTCTTTTTGATTAACTAGTGAGATTATTAGAGTGATTTCAGAGAATAAATAGTGTTACAATGCATTGTGCAATAACATAGCAGTATGTTAAACTTCTAAAGGACCAAATGTTCTATAGAACCACCGGTATGGATAACCATGACCTATATCATTAATGTTCTTGGTAGTGCTTAAGATGTATAATCACAGTAGACAAACTGTAGCTATACCTAGTTTGTGTTTGCTCATGAAAAGGTGGGTAAGTGTAGCAGAATGAGCACAGAAGAGGAAGAAATATGTTCAGATCACAATGAAGGGTGAGTATATGTGCATATTCATCATGCTTGCACTGTCAGCTCAATCGTGTACACTGAGTAAATATGACAATCAGGCTCATTTAAAAAGTCTCTCTTGATTGTGCTATGAACTGATCATATATATAATATATATTATATATGTGTGTTTGCATATGGCATATATATATACACACACATAGCATATACATGTATGCCTATGTCTGTTGTATTTTATTTATATATGTGCAGACATGCATGCACATTATGTATGGGCTGTGTGTATATGTATAAATTTACATACACCTACATTATTAAAAATTATGATTAGAGTGCTATTAATAAATTGATAAAGTCTGCTGAGTAACCAAAATATTTTTTTCTTTTGATATTTGTTTTTTGATGTTTGTAAGATTCAATTTTTTAACTGGTGTGCAGCAGAGGCAGTGCTAGAATGCCAGAGACACAACAACAAGCACTTTTTTTCCCCAGATGATTGCGTAAAAACATTTCTTCCATTCCCATCTCACGTGTTGATTTCTCACACTGGAAAGAACAGACAAGCTTCCAAGCTGGGAAAACAGAGTTTGTTTTACTGTCGTTTCTGGGTTTGTGCTAATGTTGTTTTATTGTCCTAGAATAACAGTGCAGCTCCATTAGCATTTTATACTCATCTGCAGTAATGAAATAATTCTAAGAATGAGCTGGACTATTCAGACTGCAACACGACTTGTAGGACAATGAGAACGCCAAAATTCAGCAGTAATAATCTCACCGTTCGCCACCCTCTGTCCTTCACTCTCAATAGATCTGCAGAACTCAGAACTGGCCGTGGAGAGCAGATGCTTGTAAAGCAACAGCACCCCATGATGCATGATGGAGTGTACCCTTTTAAAAAGGACTTCATTCATTTTGATTTGTAAAACAATATATCTATATATTGTCTACAGTTAAATAAGTAACTGTCAATTTTTTCCTCTTTCTTTTTCATCCTTTCTTGCTATTTTTTATCACTTCCCTTCCTTCTTTCTCATTTCTTTCTGTTTCTCCTCTTCCCTTCTT
>VXAK01027510.1:919-12658 GCA_013399435.1 Arenaria interpres | reverse complement strand
ATGTCTATGGATGGCCAAGTGGTACAATACAGCTGTACAATACTGGGCTGTAAAATACAGCCCTCTTCCCTGCCTGATGGCATTTGCTGAAATTTTCTAGATTCACCACTGCCAACTATGTAGATGAATAACTGTATATAAGTCCATACTTAGAATCTGCCCATACGCAATATTTATGTTGCTGAGAGTTAAATTACGCCTAAGCCATTTTTACATGTCTCCACTGCAGACAAGGACGTGATTGGTAGATATGTGTCTCTGGGCTAGCTTGAAAGTGGCTATCAGATAGAACAGCCATGTAGCCATGCTAGTTTAAAGTTTGGTGTGGGCTGTAAGCCTTGCTGGAAAGGGAAAAGGAGGGAAATAAATACTGTGACAGTAGCACAGCTGAGCTCTGACATGCAGAGCTATGCGGGCAGCTAAATCAAAACTATCTCAAGGTGGCTAGATGAATTATAGTTAGACTTTTGACTGCAGTAAAATCATATTCATTGGGAACATATCTGAAGTAGAGAACGATGCAATATGAATAAAGGTAACCAGTCTGAGCAGAAAGGAAGTTTGAAGACTTTAAAGAGCAGCTACTGTTGGAATTACTATTAAAAATATGAATTTACAAATATGCAAACCAGTCCAGAAACAGAGACCTAAGGTCAGTTTTTCCGATCTTTTAGATCTTTCTGATTTTTTTCTCATCTTTCTTTTTTTTTATTTTTTTTTTTTTTATTAAAAAGACAAGAAGACTCTCACTTTCTGCTCATGTTTGGAAATGGACAACCTAAGGTGAGAAACCCGAGCTGCATTTCCCCAAGTACAGTGTGCTCGTGTTTGGTCTGTCTGTCTACCTACCTACCTAGCTCTCCCTTAATCGTGTAAAACCACAAAATGAACTAATAGCAGGTTTCCCAGATGAAAACAAGTGTATTATCTTTTTATATTTTCTGAAGCAGGCCAGCATTTCATCATTTCACTGTGTTCAGTTGTTATGTTAGATTGTTTAATGTAATAGAATGACATGACACTGGTACACCAGATACATCAGAATTATGAACGCTGGAAAGAGACAGTGATAAAGTGTTTCGAGATACATGCAATCCTGATAGTGCTATAAGTTTCTGCAATTGATTAAAGACATTTCCCCTGTGCCACCTCATTATTACACATCAAAGGGGAAAAACAAGGGCAAGCTGGATAGCGGAAAAAAAAAAGGAAAATATGTTGTTCTATACATTCAGCAGAAATCCCCCAGATATGCTAACTTAATTTGTATATACAAGTATAAGTAAGGATGAGAGATACTAAAATAGGTTTGGAGGGCAAAAAACCTTATGTTGGTTGTCTTGCTGAGTGACACATCTGGAAGAGAGATTATAGGAGTGCATTTGAGCAGGTAGGAAAATGACAAACTCAGGATGGCTGTAGAGGTTTCCAGTAGCAAGAATGACAGAGGTGTTGATCATTCAAAATGACTGTTAGGGTAGACCTGAGTCCTGGTGGTGGGCTGGCATAAAATATAAGCTTCTCCACAATTTGAAGGTGCTCAGGTATAACCTTAACATTGGCTGGAAACTAAGATCAAATTGAGCTGGGATCTTTGGCATTCAGATTATTTCCAGATTTCTAGAGGAAAAAAGGAAAGTTTGGAAATGCTATTCACCTGTGGGTACGTCAATACATGAGACACTTCAAACATCATTCTATTCCATTAACAGACAGGCATGAACTACGGGTTTTGCAGGTATGGTAGAGCTTTGAACTGGCCTGAGAATGAATGGCGGTGCTCTGAGATCATGCCAAATACTTCCAAAGCTTAACTGCCTGGTTTTTAATTGAGATTGAGAAAACGAAGACCATAAAGATAAAAAGAAGGTTGGTTTATTCACTGATCCAATTAAATGCTGTAGTGTTTAATCAAGGAAGTGCAAGGAGATGCCAGACAAATTCAGATGTGATAAGTACAAGAAAAAAAATGCTCAGCATAGTACATTTTATTTCCAGTGACATATGACTTTCTTACAGTCCAAATTCACAAAGTATTAGAAGAGATATAATCCTCATTGTACAGATGATGGTCAGTGAGGAAAAGAAGCAAAGAAACATCATCATGAAATCACAGAATCATGGAATTATCAGAGTAGGAAGGGACCTCTAGAGATCATCTAGTTCAACTCCCCTGCTAAGCAGGGTTGCCTAGAGCACATTACTCAGGACTGCATCCAGGTGGGTCTTGAAAATCTCCACAGGAGACTCCACAACCTCCCTGGGCAGCCTGTTCCAGGGCTCTGTCACCCTCACCGTAAAGAAGTTTTTCCTCATATCTGAATGGAACTTCCTATGTTCCATTGCCCATTGCCTCTCATACTATCGCTGGAAACCACTGAAAAGAGTCCAGCTCCATCATCCTTCAACCCACCCTTTAGGAACTTGTAAACATAGACGAAGTCTCTCCTCAGTCCTCTCTTCTTGAGGCTGAAGAGTCCCAGCTCTTTGAGCCTTTCCTTGTAAGGGAGGTGCTCCAATCCCTTAATCATTTTAGTTGCCCTGCAACTAGGAAGCAGGAGGAATCTGAGCTAATTATCTAAGAACTGAACCTACATAATTTGGAGTTCAGACCCATGTTTTAATAATCAGATAGTTTCTTTCCTTATGTTATTCTAGATTCCACAACATTTCTTCCCCTCTGAAAAGGGATGCTTATCCTTAATCAAGTAAATCTTTCATTGAAAAACCACAGAGAAATCTCTAAATATGACTGCCATTTATGTCTTTGTGAGGAAGACCTAAAAAGATTTGACACAACTGAACACAGATCTGTGTAGAATTCATTGAAATTCCTACCAACCATTTGGTGGCCTTTATGGACAGAAACTGTCCTCTAATTTTTCCAAGCTTCCACCATTTGGTCCTAACTGAAATTCTTGCTCTGCAAGAAGTCAAAAACTGTCCTTACACCTGAAGGTAAACTCTATCAGACACCAATATTTATGAACAGGGTGAAAGCCCTCAGATTAAGAAGTCTCATGGAAAAATGCAACTGCTCCCCCTCTTAGTCATGTCTGGGGACTAGCAGGGGAACATCTGCCTCCAGAACTATTTGTCTGTCACCTTTTTCCATCATTTTACTCACTTTTATAGAAAGAAAAGCCTATTTTACAAGTCTTTGGAGTCTCAAAATTCTGTCCCATTTTCAAACCATTATTTTTTTCTTAGCGGTGACTCATTCAGGTCATATGTTTTAGCTGAAGTTCTTGTTCAAGCCTGCAAACATCACAGCAGTGGAAAGTGTTTTTAATAAAAAATCTGTGTGGCTTGTCTTAATGACACATCCTCCTTCCTTCTCCAGGGGAAGAGTGAGAAGACACCTAGGTAAAAGATCTAGCTAAGAAATACCCTAAGTCTGTATCAGACTGCACTGTCAAAAGAACTTCCGTGTACTCCAATATATATTAAAAAAAAAGTCTTAAAAAGTGAGATATTAAGACTACCGAATGTCCTTCATTATAAGGCAGGACAAGACCTGAAACAACACTTTGTTCATGACTCATGCTCAATAAAGACAGGTCGTTGCGAGTGCCAACTCAAGAAAATTATTTTCCCAATCATAATCAGATAAGCCCTGAGAAATAAGAGTAGATTCATACAGTGTTTGCAGAAATCACCAATGGGGAGCCTCCTATCTATTGGCAAGACCCTTATTGACGTCAGTGAGAGCATGATAGAGCCCAGAATGCAGCAGACGAGGCATTAGGGATACACAAATACCAAATAAAAATACCACAGGCATTTTGCTCTTCAGCATTAATAACAAATGTCAACAGTCAAGTGCTGCTTCTTCAGTATGAAGCTGTGATATCCAGCCAGTGGGTAATCTCTCAAGACTTCCCAGCAGCCATTTATAGCTTTCTGATAAGGTAGAGGATTCATTTTGTTAGCTTGCCCCAGCCTCTCTTGCCGCAAAACAGCAGTTTCACTTGTGGAAGCGAAAGTATGGGTAGAGGTCAATCACTGACTTCATGGCAAGGCAGGTACAGAGACTGGGGCACTGATAAGGGATTAGGAGCACCTTGCCTTAGTTGTCATCTTTGTAATAGCCTATGTATACAAATTGAAAATATATTCCCACAGATACTTAAGCATTTTGTGACCTACAAGGTTCTCCATGTCAGGAGAACCTTGGATTATCAGTCTTGGGAAGAGATACTGGCCTAAGGAAGTGATCCTACGAGGGTAAGTAGCAGAGTTTTGGTGTTCAACTTTGTCAGAGACAGCCATCCATCTCTGGCCAAATCATTGCTTTACTCTGTGTAAGATCATCAGTTGTAATTTCTCTTCTAGAAGTAAGTTTTTGTGTCTGGCTTTCAGGTACATGAAAAAGCAAAGATAGAAGGAAACACCAACACTGCAGAGAGATCAGAAGCGGGTATGTGGCCACACATAAGCTGATAAAGTTCACTTTTTACAGTGTTTCAGTTCCATCTTCCTCTTTGCTGGTAGTTTAAGTTAAGTTGTATCGTTTTGTATGGGGATGTCTGAGGTGTAAGTATGTTTTTCTTCCAGCTGGTGATGATGTGGGAGTGGAAGCTGCTAAAAGGAGAGTCTCAGACAGTGGTAATAATTCAAGTTACAGTAGAAAGATTTTCCAAAGCTTTTCTGGCTAAAGCTTGTCTTCTTGGAAGTGTTTGGGAGCCCAAACACCACTGATTACCTAAAGCTTTGTGAAATCTGAAAAAGTCTTTCTGAAAATTTGGGTCTCACTCTCACTTTGCCTAAATGCACCATTCGTGAAGCAGGAACAATCATACTGTGAAAATAAACACAACAGAGACTGTGACAAGCTCAGTGCTGTAAAAATAGAGACCCTGTAAATACCTCTGAGAGAATGTCACGTCCAGTGTCTTAACCATCAATCGAGGCCTGAGTTAACCACCCTTCCTTCCTGTTTTTAAATCTGGTGATTTCACTGCATGAAGCTAGACTCTTGGCAGCCCCACAGAGATTTTCCTCTTGCTTTCTGGTGCTGTTATGTTCTATGAATTGTTTGCACTTCAGGAACAGGAGGATGAATTGGTCTCCACGGAGTATTGATGCCATTTCAGACTGAATAGGCTGGGGGACAGCTAACCCACAGGACAGAATAAAATACAAAGAAGGCTTTATTAGTGTTCCTCTCCCCTTTTAACCTTTTAAATGCCTCTTTGTGAAGAAGCCATTGTCTGCTCTTTGAAATTAAATCAGAGACGAGGAGAGGCCAATGTAAATTCTAGCAGGTGGAAGGGTCACAGAACAACCAGTCTTAGCTATGCAAACTTTATTCATATTGGGAACATACACTTGGGAATTCACTTTTGCTCTTCAGCTTACCACTTATGAGCTTGAGAAACCGAGCCCTGTCTTTATAAATATGTGTGTGGGTGATGGCAGAACTCCCGTTTGTGCTATACTCTGGCGTGTCCCTTCATGTGGAACCCCATACAGACAGGAGATATTTCGCATTCATAGCTCATTTTAGTTTTACCAGGTTTATTTCCTGGTTCAGCTTCCCACTCCTCATATATCTGGAAAACATTTCTTGAATCTCTGGCAATGCAAAATGCCCAGTGTTCCTTGTTACCTTAAAAAATGCCCATATTTCTGCCTTTCACAACACGTTCATCTTTCTGCCTCAGGCTTCTTACCACTGAAGTTTCAGAGAACCAGGCACGTCCTGTCTGGAGAGGAAAAGACTAAAGGGAGTCATGATGAATGTCCATAAACACATAAAGGCATGTCCCTGAAAAAGGAGAGGAACCAATTATCCTCATTAGTCAGTGAGAACAAAAAAAAAGGAGTGATAGGTTCTGGATGAAGCACTGAATATTTAGGTTGACTGTTATGGAAAACTTCATAACTATTAGTACATTTAAGGCAATGAAGCAAGTCACCCAAGGGAGGTAGTCAGATCACCTTCATTGGAGATAGTCAAGGGAAGGTTTGACACTCATCCATCAGAGAAGTGTTAGAGATAATTAAATCAGTCTTGCCCCAGGCAAAAGGATGGACTAGATAATTCACTAGTGCTCCTGTTCAACCCAGCAGATTCTATATTTTTCCTTCTTAATTGGAAAGATATGTGTGTGTGTATGCATGTGTACCCAAATTCCTATCAATCTGTTCTACCCACGGAAAGGCTGAAGTATCTGTATTAGGAAGTGACATTTCTTTCCTTAGCTTTATCGTCCTGATTTTGAAAACCTTACTCCAAATCACCTCAGCAGTTTTTCAGGTGCCTGTATGCAGTATTGTGAAGAAGGTAGGGTACTAGTGGCTGCTAGTCTTATTTTTTTCCACTTCATTGGATTTGTTTTGCTAAAATTTAGCTCTTAAAATACACATCTAGACAGGGAGAATTGCCTCCTTGCCTGCCTTGACTACTCAGTGCCATCTGCAGATTAGACAGGCATCTCCAGAAGGTGCTTTTATCCCACACCTAGGCTGGGTTAAAAATCAATGCATCTCTGGAATTGCCTGTCTCTTTCCAGTGGTTTTATAGGGAGCCTAGATACCTCTTATATTATTAGATATCTAAAGACAAGACTAGACATCTAAAATGAAGCATCATGAGTCCTGCCCTTTGCAGCCTTGCACAGTCTGTTTTCCCCTGCCTTTGTTTCCCTGGTGACAAAGTAGGGTAATGGCAATGGCAAGGTACCTAGTGTGCTGTGCATGTTGCCTATTACAATTATCATGATTGTCTCAGTGTTACTTTGTGCTTCTCCATCTGTTTGCAGCCTCCATCTGTTGCCCCTCCTTTTAGTCAGGTAAGTCTAAAGATTTAGTTAAACCTAAGTGTTAGGTTTTAAGTTGTCTGTGACAACAGCTACCCATTTTCCCTTCTGGGTTTGCATCACCTACTGCAGTAGGGTTGTGGTGCTTGCCATGGCCTACATATGCCACTGCAATGCAAGCCATGATAATAGCAATAGCACTAGAGTTCCTTGATCTTGTGGTCCATGGTCCAAGAAATGCTGCCATGACATAAATCATATATTATCTCATTCTGATTTCTGATAATCACAGGGCACTACAAGGACGTCTTAGACAGTAAGTTTACGAAACATCTTGAAATATGTTCATGAAGCAAAGAGTAATTTTGATCATACACTGACACAAATCCTGAGAAGTGGTAAGCACCATCACTTACTTTGGCAGCTCAGATTAAGCACCCATTATCACAGCCGGGACTGCAATGCAGGAGTTAATTCCTTTGTTAAATGTACAAGCTCAGAGTAATGCGACTTGAAGAGTCTGCTCCGAAAGACAATTAGAACTTTGCACAGGAAAACTTTACGGACAACACAGGAAGGAGACTGCCACCTCCTTTACCTTGATCTTTACAAATGTAATAACACCCACCACACTGGGAGAGTTCTGTGGTCTTTGAAAGCAAGGGCCCTTTTCCAGTGTGTGTGCAGGCAGCAAGGAAGACCATAGTCTGGCTTCACAGCTCAGAAAGAGACCAAATGCAAACTAATTGTATACAATAAATCAGATCTGATTGGGGTCAGCAGCAAATAGGCAGATGGAGAAAGATTTTGTGCCCTTTCAACCAGTTACTGTTACCCAGTGCGTCACTAACAATTTCCCTCTACGGCAGCAACCTTCCCAAATTCTCTGACACTCCAAGGCCACTGTAATAGTGTAGATAAGATAATTAAAACATTTCTCTTAACCAGTGATGTTCTTTACTTCGTAACATGCTTTTATGGTTATGTCCAACTGCTAGAGCTGAGCATAGACCTGGTTTAGCGGAGTATTAGTAATGGAGCAAGATGCTGGTTCTTTACTTTTATTCTAAAGTACCCTTGGGTTATGTTATGGAACAACAAAGCTCATCTGAGCTTACTAGACTGATGGAAAACCTTTACTGTTCACAGCTTGCAAGAAGTCATAGCAAGATATATTGAAACCCACACAACGATGTCTCAACCCCCCTCATGACCCCTAGTCATCACAGATGTTCTTGGCTGTTACATCCACCAGCATTAAAAAAAAAAAAAACTACACAGGAAACCTTTGGGTGAGCATATCCCCGCATCTGGTAGATCCTGTTGGCTTTCAAAGCAAAAGTCTTGCCTCCTCCATGTACAAGAAGGGGTAAAGACAACATCTTTGTAAAGCAGCATTTCAGGCTGCAACAAGAGGTTGAAATGTGGACCTCCAGCTGTGCTAAAACACAGGTTACCCAGGGTCTCTAGCAGACTCCCGTCCTCTTTGGATTAGACACACTGAATGACTCACTTGCAGGTTATGCGCTTCCTGCGTGAAGAAGAATCTGATCCCAAGCCTCCAAGATGGTCTATGTGGTGTACCGTAACAGGAATCAGAGCTAAATGAGTGGCAAGTTTAAGAAATTGTTAGTAACCACCCTCTGATTTTCCAAGCTATTTCATTTCTATGACAATACGTTCTTTCAGTGATAGACAAAAAACGTCCTCAAACCCCCTGATGCTAACTATACTGCACAAAATGGGAATTGTTATTTGCCTAGTTAGGAAAACAGAACATTTATTTTATAGGGGCTATCATCTTGCAAATACTTAAGCATGTGCTTAACTTTAAACCTGTGAGGCCTTTTTGAAGACAGTGGAGCTATTTACATACTTCAGCACATTGCTTAGTCTTCATAGGATTAGCGCTGACATTAGCAGCCTTAACTTCCTGACAGTGTAGTTTCCTAGTTTTGCATAACAATAATGTTAAGTTTCTGTCTGATGTGATTTACACAACCCATCATTTGCCTTTGTCTGTGAAGCTATAAATCAATGTGTATTTTTTTCCCTGGACTGATCTTCGCTCTGATTCTCTGGGCTGTAACTGTGATTATGCCTGTTCCCTCTGTTTTCCCTCCAGGTTTTTTTGGGTCGCTTCCACCAACAAAACACTTTTCATCTAATTGGGACAATGAACTTTATATTTTTTTTTTTCCCCTGCCAAACTTTCTTTAACGATCTCTCTTATAGTTAGAGACTGCAATTTCCTTTAATTACTTGAAACCATCTAAAATAAACAATTTTAAACCAACAGAACAAAGAGCCATTTGTTTTGCTGGTGCCCTCTCCCCATTATCCTTCCATTCTTATTGCTGATGGTACTGAGAGATTAAACTTCATCCTACAGGCAGCGACCTACTCTCCTGTTTCATTTTAATTTTTCATATCCCCCTCCCCCCATTTTGGCTGGCAGTCCCCCCAGGTTACACATTACATCAAAGTATACATCATTTGCTCTTACTTCTTTCTGCATGCTGCCTCTAGGCTAGGAAATTTGCAGAATGCTGCTGTTGCTGCTGAGAACTAGCCATTTTCCTTTAGTCAAATGTTTTTTAACTTGAAAATGTCAATACAGAGATAAGTCATAAGATCAACTCATAAATATTCACAGGCTGCTTCTTTTGTTTTGTTTTGTTTCTCTCCCCAAGTCACGGTGTTATCCAGGGTAGCATTTTACTACATACTTTGCTCACATTCCTGAATAGTCTTTCTCTCATTAGTGTTTAAAGAAGTACCAAGAGTTAAATTTTTCATTAGCAATTCTTGTGCAGTGTAATATCCTGCATGTATTAGATACACAGAGATATTTCCCTTATGGAAAAATCCTATAGGGCTTCATAGAAAATTACAAACTTTCTCAAATAATTTTTTAAACCACCTTGTAAAATCAAACATACAATGAGATATACTTCTATGAGATGGTTCAAAGAAACCTGTGGAGAAGAAATAACTCTTGAATAAATCCTGTAGGTTTTTGGAGTAATTTCTATAACCCTATTAAGTTTCTTTAGAGCTCTGCCAATTCCACCTCTCTGCATGTCTGTAGGCTCCTTTGAAAAGGGCACAGAGATAGGGCCCAAAACCTGCTCTGTCATTCTCTCTATGGATTTATATAAAATAAGATTTTCCTGCTGCTTCCAATCCCCAAATGGCCTGCTGAAAACTCATCCTTGCTCTCCTGGCAGTTCTTTTGTTTAGCAAATTTGCTTAAAACAAATTATGTCTACTTCCTGCACACTCGGCTGTTCCATCCTTTAGTGGTGGAAATAACCACAGATCCACTGAATTAGAGAGACCTACCATGAAATCTTGACCCCTTGGCATTTCTTTTCTGTGATGGCACACATGTGAGGTCCCAAGTCCCAGCCTTCACCATAGGAGCACTCCCAAGCTTAAACCCATTGAGCAGGAGGATATACCAAGCTGAATCCTAACTGGGACAGATGAGGGTCAGCGATGGAAGGGTTAGATCCTTAACAGTGGGAAGAAGCGGAGGGCCAAACGTTTTAAAGCATTTTATCACAACCAGCTGGTTCCAAGATACTTATAGCTTACCCATATAAGGCATTATAATGAGCAACAGAACAGCGACATAGGTGTGTAGACTAGATGACATCATATAATCTTGTTAAGCCATTCTCATTGCCTCATGATTGAGAGCAATCATTCAAGTGTTTAAGGGCAAATGTATGGTGGTATTGGAGTTTAGAGAAGAGTGAAGTCCATTCTGACATCTGGTCTATGATTACCTTATGGTTCAGTTCCCCCAAAGGATGCTTCTATGCAATTTTGTAAATATCCATAGCTGGAGCTTTAAAATTAAAAAGCTAAGGCTGAACTCCAAGAATTTGCTTTGCATGGGATGGGCATGAGAGTACCTGTGATCCTGTCTGAAGTGAAAAGCAAACAGCATGTTTATTGTTAATAATTAGTATATATTTTTGAGTAAAAACAATGACGTGATCTCACCAGCTGGTTGATTTAATATAAATATTCAAACACAGAAACAGTTTATTAAACAGATTGGAAATCATCAACTTCATTATTGTAATAGAACAAATAGAGTATCTTGATTTTCAATAAATGGAACAATCTACCGTATGCCTAGTCACTTGCTGTCTGTTACTATATTCTATTAAAAAGAAAATAATGATTCTAACAGAATGTCATGTAGCCACTCCAGAAATTAATAGAATTAGTGCAGCAACCACAAGACAGAATATAAATATTCTATTGAATTATCAGTTAAAACCCCATAGCAATAAAGGTAAACTACATCAAATAAGCGAACAGAAATTATAGAATATTTCCCAAATTCTTATATTAGTCTTCATCCTGAGCCTGGAATGAAAATTCTTGAGAGTAACAAGTATATAATTACTTAACATTTTTCTTCTTCGAGTCATCTTAGGAAAACAAATTACATGATGTAAGTGCAGCTCTTTGGATTCGTAAACTCCTGGCATAATGAAGAAAACACTGTGTAGTTATTATGCATTGAGCATTCATTGACGTTAATTTTTGCTCAAAAGATTGAGACTCAGACCATTTTTCAGTTTCTGAGTGTCCTGAAGTTCCATTTCCATCAGATGCTATTCATCCCTGTTGTAGGAAGAGAAGTTTAGGTCACTCAGCTGGTTTGGCTTGGCTCTCCTCTTCTGGCAGCCACCTAAAGTAAAATACCATCCCTACAAATACCAACTTCTTCCATAAGCCAGTGGTGGTAATTAGCTCCAAGCGCCATAATGGTGCAATAATATCATAAGAGGCAGAGGAATAATTTAGGGCCGTACGTAGGGATGAGAAGCAGAAATTAAGAAAGGGATAATATGAGAGAGAAAACCTCCTAATCCTGTGAGACTCTGGGATCCTATTCACGTCTTTTTAAATGGGATATTCAAATAGATGGGGATGACTGTATTGATAGGTA
>VXAK01027503.1:0-45694 GCA_013399435.1 Arenaria interpres | reverse complement strand
GGGAGCGCGGGTGGCGGCCGGCGGGGCGTACGGAGCATGCACGGCGCCAAGCAGCGTCCCGCGGACGCGCACCCGGGCCAGTGGGTGCTCATTGCGCCAGGTAACCCAGCGGGGCTCCGCGGTGGGACAGGCCCCGCCGCAGCGCCGGTCTCTCGGTCTCCACCGCGCCCCGCTGAGTGGCCCTGGCGGCGCTTGCCCGCATCGCGGCGGGTCTGGGCCGCCGCTTGGGCAGGAGGCGGGTGCCCTTCTCCGAGGGCGTGGGGCAGGTCTCCGGGCTGCTGTGTGCAGCCAGCCCCAGCCCTGGTGTGGTTAAGGGCGGTTTTGAGACACAGCCTTTACACAAGGGCCTACAGAGTGCGCTCCCGTCACCTCTCTAGGGACCCTCTTTCCCTCCTTGCAACTGTGCGTTTTATTTTTGTGTGTCATGAGGGTTTTCCAAAGGTCAGCTCGCCCCGGGTTTGCAGACAGAGGAGCTGTAGAAGAGAGGTCTTGTCACCGAGGTCCTTGATGGAGCCTTGCCATCATTTTCCTGCTGCTGGCAGCCTACCTTGCCTTCATCCCCTCAGTCCTTTCCTGGCATTTTTTGAAGGGAACCACTTTGTGCCCTAAGCCTCAGCTTTAAAACAAGCTCCTTGGAAACCGTAAGTCCTAAGCCAGAGTGAGAGCTACCCAGCACTTCCTCTCTATAGGCTAAAGATGCAGACCTCCACATGGCAGCTTTGCAGATGCGATATACACAAGGCCTTAAACACTGTGTGGGCTTAGTTTCTCTCACTCAGTACTGAATAAATGGGGAAGATGCCTTTCTCCCTTTACATGTATTTCTGCCTAGTGCCAGGTTTTAAATTCAGAGATCACAGAAGGTTTTTGTGTTAAAGAGTATGAGTGAAACAGGATGTGCTCAAACTCCAAAAGGCTAAGAGGAAGGAGCTGTTTTATAAGTGGTTCTTTTTGGTTTCCTAAGGAAATGCAACTTACACAATTAGCCATGGGTCAGCGTTGTACTGTGCCTATTTCTTACCCCACCCAAAACTTTTCAGTTATAATTTCAGCCAAACCTGATAAGAAGGAGGAGCTCTTTGAAGTAATTTTATGAGCTTTGTGAAAATGTTTGCGATGATGTGAGAAATGCTATAAATGGCACCACTGAAGGAAAGGTACATCAAGAGCTTAGTTCAGCAAAGGCTGAAAGCAGCACAGGAGCTCAGTCTTGAGACATGCACCCATAAGAAACCAGGCTTCTCTAGTTATGTTAGTAACAGAACCAATTGTTATGATTTCACTGATTCCTCTGTTCCTCTGGTTTTAACTTTTGAATTCCACCCTTTGGTACTGACATGCTTCATACCTAAGAAAGGAATTTACAAGTGAGGAGTTCCTTTTTTTAATATTGACTCCCTACAGACTAGGATTTAAAACTGAATCTTGTATCAGATGACTCGCTATGCCAACAGATGTCCATACTGTGCAAATATTTACAAATATGCTTAACTTATGTATGAGTAGTCAGTTCTGTGCAGTAAGTTAAATTCTTCAGTAAGTGTTTGCAGGATTGGAGCCAGAGCTTATAACTTCCATGAAGCCAGACAGTTTGTATTACCAATTATGCCAGCACAGCTCTGACAAAATTTATATAGTACTCCAGACCTGTAAGAAAGTTTATTAGGCCTTAGTAGAACCCCAAAGCACATAGTGATTTTAAAAAAAGTCTGTGGCTGATAATTTCAGAACTCCATGTCTGATGATATTTGCCAATTGTATGAATAGGACTGCTGTAATGAAATAGATTTAAGGATTTTAGTTTGTTTTTAACTTTTTTTTTTCAGAAAAGAGATCTTTAAAGGTAACGTCTATCACTTTTCAAAGTTTTGCATTTCTTAACTGCTTTGTTGAATGGATCTCAGAGGTTCTTCATTGGCCATTTAGCAGAATTTGTAGCAGGAAGACCTGACTACTTTTAGGAATGAAGATGGATGCAGTTGGATTTATAACTAAAAGTGCTTTTTCTTTGACTGTGTTAAATTTTATTCATATGGCAATCCATATCTTCATAATACCCACATAGCATTATGCTACATACATGTGTAAAAATGACTGTGTAAATAATTGCAGGATCTGGTTCTGGATGTGAGTTTAAGTTTGTTAATAAGTCTGCCAACACCTTCTGGGTGTAAATAGCCTATTTATCTTCTCGTATCTGGCCATTATCCTGTGCATAGTGAGAGGAAGGAGCAAGGTATGTTTTACTGCAATGCAAGAAGCTCCAAAACTTTTCTTGTAACAAAAGCACTTTCTGAGGTCCCGGTTCTAAGTGCTTAAGTTAGTTTGAACTACTTACCTGGATAGTCTGCCTCCTGGAACAGTTTGTAAGGTTAATAAGGTATACCATCCTACACAACCTAATAGTTATCTCCACTTAGATATATGCCATTCATCTTTCCTTGATTGTGACATCTTAAGAGTTCCTGTATGGATGGAGATGGTCAATTGTTCTGCAAAGAGGCTAGATATCTTAGTCTAAAAGAGAACGAGGTCTGTCAGAAGTCTAGAAGTAAAACAATGAGAACCAAAACTTGCTTTCTTAGGTGTCAGTGTTTTTCAATCATTTGGACTGTCAGAGGTTCAACAGTAGCTTCCTAAAACAAGGCAATGGCTGGAGTTTTGAACGATGATGCATGCGCTCCACTGATTCCTTAGTTATTATGTCATTCTGAGAACCTGATTTTGAACAAGTCTCTGACCGTGGCTTTGCTGCTTATGTGACATGTAGAAACACCTAACTGTGTAAAAAGCACGTGTAAGAGAAAGGTGAGATTCTTTCTTATTTGGGCTTCAGCAACTGACGACATCGGGTTGATAATCTGGAACAAAGCAGCTAAAAAGCAGGCAGATTTCATTTTCTAATTGCCATAGAAAGTGAGCAGAGTATGCTTGTCTGCTTTAGTATTAAAATTATTAAATATATTATTAAATATAAAATTATTACTAATTTCCTTGTTTCGGTACACATTTATATACAAAGTTATATTGCATAGTGCTGCTTTGCTGTTCAGAGCATGTTTGATGACTGATAAGATACATTTCAATTTTGTTTCTGATTTCTTCATTTTTATATTGATTTTAGTGCTCTGGAAACAGCTCAGAAACAAGGAATCTCCTCTGTCAAGGAGAACTGCCCATGTTCTTTGTTGAAGTCATGATTATGGGTAGAGGAGTGATGCAGTTGGAGTGGGTGTTTTACCAATGATGTGTGTTATCCCAGCCCTCTTGAACTGTTCTATAGGGCCAGACTTCATCACTTTCTGTTGCAGTTGGTTAACTCTATATTTCCAATACTGTAAAACTTTGATCATTAGTATCCATCTCATGCCTGCTTATCATAGGACAGAGATACAAACCATACAGCTCAAAAGGTGTTTTATATGGATTATAGAGGTGGGTGAAGGTGGGCGGGTGGGAGGCAAAGTTGATGTTCAGTCAGCAGGCCAATCACCCTGTGCTTCATTTCAGCCAGTCATCGCTACCCTCATTCTTTGCTGTGGCATTCTTTCCTCATTCATTGTTCTTAGCAGCAGCCCAATGACAAGTCTTTGCTCTCACCAGCCCTTTGCCACACCAAGACACTCAGGCTGTTTGGCATGGGAGAATCACACAAGGGAAGAGGAGAGCCTCAGACAGTCGTATCTGGGCTGGCTGGTTTCTAGGTGAGGAAGCAAATTTTACCTTTAGAAATGGCAGCCCTTGTCCTGGTGAAAGTCTTGCGATGGTGTTTCTGCTGATACTTATTTTTTCCATGGAGGCTGATTAGATATGCCAGTACAGTAATCTTTTTCTTTTGTTTTTATAGGCATAATTGTTCCTATGCTAGGGAGAGAAACACCCACAAAGGGAGAAGCCAGAAGTCAAGGGGAGAGGAGTTAGGAACTGTTGGTCTGGTGGAGAAGGTAGGATGACGAGAGAGTGGTAACCGCATTAATCACTCGTGAAAGGCTGGAAGCCACTTGTGTACATTGTGCAGCCTTATCAAGGACATTTAGAGGAGGCTTGAGAAATGGATGTGCAGAATCAAGAGAGAAAACGGTGAACAAACAGGACAAGGGTAGATGGAGGGATTGGTCATCTGGAGGGAGGTGTTGAGAGCAGAAAACTTGCGTACGTGGGTAGGGGTAGAGGTGTGCTTGGTGGGCTCGAAATAGAGTTAAGTCTTTGGGCAGTTCCTCCAGTTGCAGATTAACTATGCTGTGCTATACAGGCACCAGATTTGGCCTAGAGCAGACTCAGCTCAGCACTAAGTTTATTAGTTCACGTGCTGTGCCATGTTAACACATCTCTGCTATTTCCAGGACCAGCTTTGCAGTGCAGCTGCTTTCAGACAGTGTCTGAACTAATAAGTCCTGATGGACCTGAGCTGGCTCTGTGCAGACCCACTTGGGTGTTTCTGTGCTGTGCTCCACGTTCCAGGGGTTTTTATTACCTTGGCTGGAAATCTGGATGTGAACTGGCTTTGTGCAGGGCAGTTGACGTCGATGGTTAAGAAGACCTCCTGAATCTGGAGTTCTGGAGGGATCATGGTACAGAGACACCAAAGTGGTAATAAGTCCTGAAGGACCCACGTGGACTTCATTGGTGGGTGGCCGAGTTTCCAGATTATGCTTTTCTGCATTTCTTGTAGTAGTTGGGTAATCGGGGATGTTACATTACCCGTGTATCCGAGCCCCACTTGAGAATGTAGAGCTTCCTCTACAGACTTCCTGGTGTATTGTTCTAGCTACTGAACAGGTACAAGGAAAAAGAAGTAGCTCCTGAGGATTAAAACCTGGCCATCTAACAGCTAGAAAGTTGCTAAAGATGTGCTTCAGTAGAGGAAATTTGTCTGTGTTTACTGAGTATTCATGTACATTTTTTTAAAAGTCCTACAACCTAAGATTTTTTTTACGTGCATGTAGGAAATTTCTACTTACTTTGTGAGCTGGGCCTATGGAGCTACCATTTTTAATGTTTTCTCTGAAAATCATAAGAACTAGAATTATTTTCTAGACAGAGAAACAATACTGAGACCTCACCTAATTGTAGGGTTCTAAAGGCAGGGCTCTGGAAGACCCTCAAATACTGCAGTAAAGTCGCTGTGCATGACATAGATCTGATCTGGGCTCTTTATAACAAATAAACATTCTTACATAATGGCTTCAAACTGGTTTTACCAATAGCAACCAACATCACACTTACTTCTTAACAGGATGGGTGTGAAGGGCAGTCTCTTTTCAGTACGCTTTCTCAGGGATAAGGTGTTGTGTCGGAACTGGAACTATTTATATCTTTCACTGGTTTTAGCAAAGAGGTCAGGAATTGAAGGCAGTTTTCTAAGTCTGGTGTTGCACTCTACACCTAAAGTAAAGACTGCTGTAATTAATTTGTTTTGTGCTTGTCTGTATTAGGAAAAGAAGTAGGGGTTAGCTGCAAGCTGAACATTATTTTCAACCTTCATTTTTCTGAACTAGACGAGTTTAGCTGACTACATTTTTTCAGTCTGCTGTTTTCTTAAACAGTAAATTGATTAGACTTTTTATTGTTTTATGGGAACTGCCATATGAATAGCACTGGAAGGATTGCAAGGGGGGAGGGAAATTTAACAATCCTATTATTTTTAGGAATTACTTATTTTAAAATAAAAGGAGCAGTTTCACATTAGACTTGGCAAGTTGTTTGAACAAATCTTACATACGCCAAAAGTCAGATGGAAGCAGAAATAAATGGACTGTGATGCCAAACCATAGGGCATCAGCAGACATTAAATTAATCCTTCATTCTTTCAAATGAGACTAAGAAACCTTTGTCTCTGTGCAACAACAGAGGAAGCATTTGACTTGAAAATTTTGGGTCGTATTGAGAGAAGATGTCATAGCAAAAGAAGCTGTGGAATACTTAATGCATAAAAGTAGTTTGCTTTAAAATTTGAGGTAGGCAGGTTTAGTATTTTTATTTTTTTTTCCATTCAGTTCAATTTGTCTGCTACAAAATAGACCTCAGTGCTGGGCTGTTAGGGAGTTTGACTCAGAAGTTGTAATGAATGTCAAAATTGAGCAGGTTACTTGAACATTAATACTTCCAGAATAATGTTTACAATAAATAAATATGTATGTTTTTTAACAGCTGACATTAGAAAGATTATATAAAATATGTGCACATATTTATATACCTTTTTAATAAGGTGAAAGTGAATATGCTTACTTTAGAAGTTAGCACTCAGTGGGCGTATTTTACTTAACCCCCACCTAAATTGGCATTTGCATTTCCTGAACAAAGCCTTTTGCCTGCAGGTAATTTGCACCATTTCTTACATGTCATCTCTTAAAAGACATACTGAGCTCAGCTGTGTATAAAGCAGATATAACTGGCAAGCTAAGGAGCCAGAAGGAAGCATAGCAAATAAAATAACTGAAAAGAGATGTTTTAATGTGTAACACCATCTCCTACTTCTGCTTTCTGCCATCTGGCTTGGAAGAGACCAACTTATGCCAACTTAGGCCTCTCTGCACATGGGAATAGGGCTGATTCAGCCAGTAATACAGCTGCACCCGTGTTGACCCTATAAATATTGAGAAGGGAAGTCTGAAGTTTTTATCCTTTCAAGTGATAACCTGTTCTTGAACTTCTCAAGATTGACCTCTCCTTCATTGAGCTCAAGCGCCTGCATGGTCTGCCTAGCATCTAGGTTTCATTAATGGATGAATTAGTACTGCCCGTTGCTGCCAGTGAGTCCATGAACATGTTTTTCTTGGCGAAAGGAGTGAACTGTGCCAGCATAAGGGGAAGCCAAAAGATGCTCTCAGGCAGGAGTCTTAATATTTAGCTGTATTGCAGAGCTGTGTATTAGAGCAGAAGACCACTCAAACCGTCTAGTAGCTCTTCCATGTGAAGTTTTGCTCAAGATGGAAAACAGTGCCCTTTTTAGATATCATTGTGTTTTATTGTAGGATTTTCAGGTGAAGTGGGAGCCAGAAAGACTTGAAGGGGTGTAAATTATGTCACATTAAACATTATTTCCTAAGGGGACCAAGTAATAAATGCTGTGGTTGCCAAACAGATAACCATTCTGTCTTTTACAACAGGCAGGGCAAAAGTCCCCTCACTGAAGTTAGTACTATCTGGAGTCAAGGAGAGGATAAGATGGTGAAATAACATCAAGTTAACATAACTGAGTGACAACTAAGAAGATGTTTCCAAAAATCAAGTATATGCCACGTGCAAAGCCATTATGTTATATGTTAGCACCTGCAAAAGAGGCTATTTGGAGAGGTAAATAGAGCTGTGTGCCATTTAGTACACCCCCAAGAGTATTGTGAGCCAGGGAAGAAATGCTGTAGTCTTGTGGCACATCTCTTGGTTTCCCGCCTCTGTAAAGTCACATAAGATCTAGTTTTCTAATTAACTTACGCTGGTCAAAGACCCCTGTGTCACATAGAGAGTAGGTTATATTCTGTGTCATCTGCTCTTGCCATGGGTTCTGGGCCTTTGTTCCAGTGATTGTGTAACCACATGGCAAGTGAGAATAGCTTACTCATCTGGCTGAAAATTAATACTACTTTTTTGTGACTAGTTATTTCTCAACCGAATCAGCGAACTGAGCTGACTTGCTGTGTGGCCACCAGTTTCCTAGTTTTGATGGAAAGAAAGCAGCAGAGATGTGCAACAGGGAGGGAGCAGAGGTGGGGACCTCAGGACTGTGCTTTTCAGTGGCCTCTCATCTTTGGTCACTTGAAGCCATCCATGAAACTGTATCCTCAGTCTGTGGCTACTTGAATTAATTCGCTATGCTAGTAGTTAATTACCTTGTAGCTTACAAAAATTGTCAAAAGTTTGGGTGACACAAAGTACTGAAATTATTAATTAATTTTCACTGGGCTTTTTTCAGAGTATGCTGCAGGACAGAGAACACAGGCACTGAATTTAAACCATTTACTTCAGGGTTGACTGGTTCTAACAAGAACATAAATAAAATGATGATTAGATCTGACATATCTGTACCCTTAGGCTACATAGTCTAAAGTCTTCCATAAAATGTCCATTTAATGGGCTCCATCATAACGACTCCATCTGACACACCTTTCGTGCATGGTTAGAAGTTAAGAAGGGAATGGAAAAGACTTGTGTAGGTGACGTATGGTTTAATATCTGTTTTTAAATGAAATCTTAACTTTATATTTCCAGACTTTTAAATAATCCTGTTTTTTGCAGGGTGATGGTGGTAGGGAAATTTGTGCTCTCAGAGGGTTTTTTCCTCTTACGCAATTGACAGATATTTACAGCCTTTTTGCTTGCTTGGCTGGCAGCTTTTTGCATGGGAATTCCATATAACTTGATATTAGTCTGTTATATATAGCATTCTATAAGCAATTTTTTTAATAAAAAAAAAGGTGGATAGACCTTGCATCATCCAAAACAGTTTCATAGATCTTAGTGGGAGTTTTATGTTCTTTTCGAATTTATTCATGTTGCTGTACCAGTGTACGATTTTTCTTTTTTTAATGACCAGATTCATTAGTGCCTCATATCTATCCATTGTGGAAGAAATTATTGCCAGAAATCCTTTGACAGCTGGTTCATTTTCACTTTGTTCTGTTTATATATTTTATAGAATTTGCCTGGTTGTATGTCTGACCTCCATGAAATATGATAGGCTTTTCTCTTTTTCTGTAATGGAAAGCTTAATTTAAGCTTTTATAGTCTCTTTCGCTCAGCGTCAGGATTCTGAGGTTCTGTCTGTAGACTCCAGTAGAGCTGATGGATATATCACCCACGTTTTTAGATGGACTGTATGTGATTTAATAGTGAATGAACATTAGACTGTAGCTTAAGCAAAGCAGACATACATATCAGCCCAGTGTTGGCATTTAATTGTCCTGCATTGTGTTTGCCTCAGAACTCCCTCCTCTGGTATAGCTGTAGCGGTACTGCATTCGCATTCACTCCGCGTTGCTGGAGGGGTCTGTAAGCTCGATGGAGACAGAGGCATATACTTGCA
The DNA here is from genome assembly GCA_013399435.1 of Arenaria interpres. Lineage (NCBI taxonomy): Eukaryota > Metazoa > Chordata > Aves > Charadriiformes > Scolopacidae > Arenaria > Arenaria interpres. The sequence continues at coordinate 36,672 of VXAK01027503.1, read as the reverse complement.
GGGGGTGACAGAGGTGGGTTTAGGCTTTAGGTGGGTTCAGCTGCCTCCTGGAAGTGCCTGTCATCTGTCTACCCTGGCAATTTAAAGATTGGCTTGCTAATTGAGGTGCTTCCTTGGGAAAGGATTAATTGTGCCCCTCTGTACCCTTGTGGTGTTTTTTTGTATCCTTGTAGTGAATGTTGTCCTGGGAGAATAGCATGGTGTACTGACACATCTGTTAGTGAGGTGACCTCTACTGACTGTGTGTTACCTGCAGCTTACAGCTGTGAGACAGTTGGTAGAGAGTACAATATTCAGTCAAAAAGGTATTACCTCTCTCATTTGTTATTCTTGTAGATGAACAAGTTTCTCAGGGCTGAGCTATGGAAACTGTTGTAGTATGTGTAGCGGCAATCATCTGATGTTTTCCTTTAGGATTTAACAGAAAGCTCTGCTTGTAGTCCCTTTTGTCTGTATTTTCTGTAAGAGTATTTCTTACCTGGATGTGAATCTTAAAGCAAACAAAAAAAATAATCTATTTTAACTCCTAGTTTTTCTAGAAAATTGCTACAGTACTGCTTTTTAAGAAGTCTTTATTTATTTAGCTGTAAGAGATCCTTTCCCATATACTAGGACTGATAAATATAATGACATTAAAGAAATCCAGTTACCTTTCCTGGCTACAGGCCAGAACACATATAAGTTAGATTTGGACACCTAACTTCTAAAATCCCTTGCTTAACATTTTTCTAGCCATGAAGTGTTTAAATTCAGATAAATAGGGCCTTCTTCACCCTTAAGGCCGCGTTAATATTGCATCCAGTTTCCCAAGTAGGCATTCTCCCAATTGTTTTTTTTATCTGCCAACTTGACATCTAGTAGAGCCAATCTGTAGCAAAAATATACTTCAGATGCCCTTGGAGTAGGGCGTTGCCAACATTTTAAGGAAACTGAAGGTAGAAGAAACTCAGAAGAAACCACTTTTGCCTTTGCCCTCTCCTTCCCTTCTTTTTGCGTGTGCACACGTGTGTGTGTGTACCTTCTGGCAACTGTGTGGAGTGATGTGTATTGGGATCCCAGCAGCCTGAGATGCTGGGGCTGAAGGCTGCAACTCCAGGCTCTTCATTAGGGTGTGATCACTTTCTGTCCTCTGTGCAGCGATTAACCCCATGGCACTTGGGGAGGACCAGAGAACTAGATGGGCAGAGCTGTGCTGCTCTTCACTTGGGGAAGAGCTACTGGCTGAGCCAAGGCAGCTTATACAAAGGGGTAGAGCAGGGGATGCTGAACCTGGGATAGCATGGGACAGGCATTAGTGATGGAGGGCGATTATCTGAGTTGGGAAGGCAGAAGATTGAGGAGGAAGAGATGGGACTCTGTATCCCTAAGGTTTGTCACACCGAGCATTCCCTACGTGCAGGTGTCTCCCAGACTTAGCAGGGATGGATAAATTCAGTGTGTTACTAGGAGGTTAGGAGAAGTGCATATGAACTAAATAAAGAAGTGAACTTCATTAAAAACAGCTACATTAGGAAGGATTGTCTACTTAATTGTTCACGTTACACAAGATACAACTTAACGCTCAGCTGGACTCTTTCCCAGTGTTCATAAATCTATGCATGAAGAGAGCAGAGCAAGTGAGCGCTAAAAGTTCCTTTGGGATTTTTTTTTGTTTTGCTTTTTGTTTTAAATTTTGAAACTCACATTTAGTGTGTATATTTTAAAATGTTCATGTGAAATACATCAAAGTAAACACATGCAGTGTGTTTCTTTCACTGTCATTAATCACTGTAGTGTTTTAAAAAGTAACAAAAAATACACTAATGTTAAACTGTGGTCAAGAACTGAAATATACACAGCTCTAGAAATTTGAAGCTCTCCTTTGCCAGGGCAAATGTAGCTTGACAACCGTGTGTGTTTATGTATCAGCATATGAAGCAAGTGTGGAGAGCAAATACGGACTTTTTCCATTAAAAATCCTCAACTTATATTGAGACTTTTTCAAAGCACTTTTTCAAGGCACCTGAAGACTCATCTAAAAATTCAGGGGAAGAAAATGACAAAATTCTCCAAACCACCCTGAGAACTATTATCCTCCAACACTATATCACAAAACGCACTTGCTTTTTAAACCCTTGCTTATGGCTTTAACTGGGCAATTTTTGTTTGTGGCACAACTGAATAACCAGGGGTGGATGCAAATGATGAGGGTTACTGGGGCCTTTTTTTTTTTGCCACTGGGGTGCCAGTGACCACCCTATGAGAAGTCCACCTGTCCTTTTCAAATGTGCTGGGGATAGGCTTTCAGCCAGAGTGGAGGACAGCTATTTTTGGTTGTACTTGAGGTTCCTACTTCCCTGCTTTCCATAGAAAGCAACTGTGCTGTCTCCTTCTCCACAAATCTCCTGGATGCTACTGAAAGGGCAAGGACAATGTGGCACTTCTGTTCCTTCCAGCAGTCTCCCTTGTGAATAGCAGTGCAGCCCACCTCTACTGCCCCTCTCTGCTTTCCTCAGCAGCAGCATAACGCAAACGTCAGCCTGATCCCTGTCAGTCCATTCTCTGGGGTCTGGATACTGGTTATGTATGTGAAATGCTTTAGTAATTTTCCTTGCTCTGATGAATGCCTATGTGAAAGGAATTGGGACAGAACTGGCAGTGTGCAAGCTAAGAAAGATGATGCTGTCATGTTGCTCTTCACTCAGATGTGGGAAGTTGTTTTCATAAATATAAGTTAGACTTTCCCTACAAAGAAAACTTGGATGGAATGTAACTAACTGGGGATCCTTATAGATGTTTTTTCAGACTTGAATCAGCATCCTTGTGGGAGCTGTTTCTTTTCTAACTTTTTTTTTTTTTAATTTCACAGAGAAATCGTACTTTTGTGGCTCTGCTTTTTGTCTTTTTTTGCTAAAGACACAGAAAAAGAGAACAACTGTCAGAGGCTTAAGCCAGAGGTGCTGTATTCTCTCAGCTTCTTTTTCCTGTGAGGGGAATTAAATGCACTCTTTATTTTTCAAGATTGTACATAACAGATAAACAAGTAGGGATATTTTTCACAGCAGTAACAACCACTCAGAGAATTCCTGCCCCATATTCCTGCATAATCGGACTTGCTGAAAGCTTTAGAGGACCACTGTTTCTTCCCACAAATATTTTACCTTTTGCACTTTTTAATGTCCACACTGTACTTGGCCTAACTTACCAACACATTCTCATTGTCTTTGTGACTAATCAGGGCAACATTTCAGTTCATTTCACTTAACTGAGATGTCAAACTTCGGAGCTCTTTTTCCTGAGGCTCTCTAGGGGGAAGTGGTTTTCAAAATCTAAATCATCCCCAGGTGCATATCTTTCCCGTGGCAGATAGAGAGTGCCAGGAAGTCTGGAATTATAATTCAGATGCCTTGATCAGGTAGGATGAATTTGGGCTGAGGCATATAACTTTTATGCAGAAAATACATGAGTTTTCAGAAACCGTCAATCCAATTAATTCTGAATGTCTTGGAGAAGCGTGGCAGAAAGTGAAATACTTCTCAATTTACAAGTTCATAACTTTTTCCTCTCCCCCTACAGAGGCTGCTACTGACCCCCCTAAGACACCTGACAGCGAACCTTTGTTTACAAAACTGCGCAATCCAAGCACAGGCAAGTTTTGGAATTGTGACATGAGCCTCCTAATGTTCTGGTTGATTCCCTTCACCACCAAAAGATTCATATTTTGCAAGCTGAAATAATGATGATAGTATGAGTCTTATGTGCCAAAGATACTGCTGGTGATGCCAGATAGTTAATGCTGTGCAAACATTTAGGATTTCTTTTATAATTTTAATTGGTTGAACTGTTTATTCATCGGGAATATTGGCAGCACAAAAAAAGAAGTGTAATTTAAGTTTTGTTTTTAAGTGCATTAGTTTTGGGGACCTTACAGTATTGGGTGTTGAGCCTGGGCTTTTTTTTAATCCAAATTTAGGCTTCATAGTATTCATCTTATGCTATAAAATAAATAGTCAGAGTTAGAAGAAGTGATTCAGTTATACTTACCAAGCTTTTTGAGTCATTTCATTTTGAAATCTAATTTTCTTCTTTCCCTGGTCCAAGTGGTGGTATCTCTTTTCTTGTTGATGGATGATGAGGCACTTTGAATTCAATAAATTGGAAGGACCAGCACGTGCAGGCAATATAATGATACCACCATCCCACAGTTTCTTTTTTCTAGTCAGATTGTTCATTTTGTCAAGAATTTGTTATTATATGAGTAATGTAGTAATTGGAGTATGAGATACTGCAACACTAACTTGCAGTAAGCCCTTGTTAGGGTTAACACATTTTGTTTGAAAAACACATTTCATGCTGTTTTTCTTTCATAAGCTTAGTTTTTTTTCTGTAGGTTTAAGTTTTATGTTTTTGTTTTGAAATTCATTGCTCATATTTATATATGTTTGTAACTAAAATCTTCAGAGCCTTCAGATACATCTTAATGTCACAATATAGTAACTGTTAGTTGTTCTTGACAGAGGAAAATAATTAAAAACAATAGATAGAGAATGTGAAATCACTCATCATGATACCTGTTTTTTGATTGCTCAGATCTACAGTGAGAATATATAACAATGGATATTTTCTACCTGCTGTATTATATTGGCTTTCTAATTTGTTGTGGTTTTTTTAAAGTGTGGGTATTACTTTGCTTTTTTTCTATGGAAGAAGAGATCTGTTTGCTTTGTAGAATCAGAGATCTTGGGAAAAAATTCTGGAGAAAACCTGAAATACAGTGATTTCCTGGGTGTGTTCCTTTAGAATTTACAGGAGCTTATTTATAGACTTATGTAAACTTTCAGTTATGTAGCCTGTTATAAGTATAGGATCTGAAAATGGAAGGACTGAGAACACCCTATTAATGTATTTTCCTTACGTTTTGGTGTAACAGATGAATTGTTGATGCCAGATATTGTATAAATACGCACTGAAGGGCTCAGCGCACTATTGAATCTATGCTAACCGCTTTATTAAATAAAAGTATGTGTGATCCCCTTTATAGGTAGGTAGAAAGGGCAAAATTTCTATCCCTTACAAAGGCTATAAACTAGGGTTCAGCCTGCAATCCAGAAGTAGCACAGGAAGAACTTTTCAAAGTGCTGAACTAAAAGAAGGGAAATAACCATGCTGCAAGACTTAAGCAACTAACTGAAGTGGTAAAGTTGTGAGCAAAGCTGCTGAGGTTCTCTCTCCATCCACTAGAGTTTCTCTCTAACGACACTGTTGGGAACCTGTGGTGTCTGCCTTTTTAACATAAGCAAACAAATTAAGGAGCTGGAGTTAGACAACAGGAATCTTTCCCAAGATTTCGTAACTCACCACCGCATTTGGCTAGTGCGCTCACTGGTAGGAGTCTTAAGTTGTTCGGTGAGCACTTCTGTGAGTAGTTTGAGGTCTGGTGCTGATCAAACTATGGTCTACACCCTTGTTGAGAAGCACATGGTAATGACTGTGACCTTGACTCCCCTTTAAATCTACTATTCACTCCTCCTCTCCCCAAAAGAAAAATTAATACCGGCAAACTGAATCTATATCCTTAGGTGAGGTTAAACATCTGGTTGGCCTTTTGGATGAAGGGGGGGGACAAATGCATTATCAGTCATTTTGGGGAAGAGATGTGTCTACCCCTTTTAGCCGACCTGCCTCAGCACCTAGGGATCTCTGCAGACTGAGAGCAGCAGTGCTGATGGCGGCTGACACTGAGACTTTCCTGAGCCAGCCTATGATCTCCAAGTCAGGGCCACTTCGCAATTTATGTGTGTTGAGGAAGACTGTCGTGTTGTAGTTGCTCTGGTTTCTTGAAGATGGATTGATAACCAAGACAGGACCAGTCCGGCCAACAGACTCAGCTGACCAAATGTCAGTGGCCCCTTTTGTAGTTCTGGCAGGTTCCTGTTTTCGATATGGAAAGCGCCAATCCTGTTTGCAACATATTCGTCACCCTTTCATTATAGCCCAGAACTAATGTGAAACGGCAGAGCTGTGCTATGGGGTGGCCTATGGTAAAGCTTTCCTTTTCCTTTCCAAACTGTCAAGATTCTGATGGGTGCTTTGACGCAACTTCTTTTAGCTTCCTTGTTCACCTTATTTAGTCTACCCATACTGAGGCATCAGGAATCCATTTGGATGCAGAAAACCAAAATTATTTCAAATTGTCACTTGAAGGTTTGAGACCTTTGTTCCTCTAACCCAGGGTGTGATATCTCGGAGAGCAACATGATGGAAGGAGAGGGAATTTTCTTGTTTTCCACCTTCCCCCTTCAGTACAGACAAAAGCTGATTTCTTGAGTGATTTTGATTTGGGTTTGGATCAAAGGCTTTGTGTTGTAAGATGAACTATTCACACATCTTATTTATTGATTCAAATTCAGTTTGGTTTATAGAGCTGGTAAGTGAACATCTGTATATAATAGTTTTCTTTGTCTGAGCTTTCTTTGTAGTGAGTTTATGTAGAATGTGTGTATGTTTGTGTGTCTGTATGTATATAAGGCACATTCTTCAGACGTATTGGGTATTCTTTTGATTTTTGTGAAAGCTGACAAACACAAACCAGATTTCTTTTCAACAGGGGAAGCAACCCTTTACTTATTCAATAGTGGTGCACAGCAGCTGTTTGAAGTAAAAGCTTTTCATGAGGAATGTCGTTCCTGGTTTATAGGTCAGACTGTTCAACAAGGTGAGTAATACAATGTATCCTTACCCTAACTGTAACTAGTGTTCTTACACAGCCCTTCCCTCTCTCTTCTAGTAAATTTACAGGTGTTTTTCCTAGTTGTTTGAGGCATGCTGCATCACATCCCCACCTTCTGACACGCTCGTTTGCCATCTGGATTTAACCAGGGCTGGGGGCTTTGTGGTCTCTCTTTAAAAGGCTGCCTTTGGCAGCCTCAATTAGACAGATGTTCATTTGTCTTTGAGGAAGGGGGGGTGGGGAGGGGGAAGACATTCAATTGTATTTAAACTGAAGTGCCATAAAATACTTAGCTTGCCTTGTCAATCAGACCAGCAAGTCCTCAGTTTAAGTAAAATATGTGTTATCCTACGGAAGGAGAAAAGGCTGGAAGGCCTTAGCTAGCTAAGCAGAGCAGTGTGTTAGAGCTCTAAGCATTGGAATGTATGGTCTTGCTTTCTTTTAATTACCTCTGTAGTCCCCTGTGCAAGTGCTGGGATCTTAGGATAGGCCTGCTGTCAGGAGGTGCCATTTCAGTGTTTTGTCTGAAGTGAGCTGGTCTATACCATCTCAGTCCGCTGATCCTACCTCGCCTTTCTCAAATTGAGGAGGAGACTTACGTAACTGCCTGTGACGGCTTTAACAGTCCTTTATCAGTAAGAATGTCACTGGAGTAGTGTTTCTTTGCCAGCATGCCCATAGACCAAGCAATAATTATTAATTCAGGAGATGAAGGTATATTTATTTCGTCCTTTTTTAACTGGAAAAAAGACCATTTATAGTAATAAAGCAACTGCCTCAGACATATGCCTTCTTTAGTGGTAATATCCCAAAGTGTGTGTTAACTTTTAAACATCCTCTGCAGGTGCATATGGCAATGCAAGTGGTATGTCTCTGAGCTTTTCCTTGCTCCATTTGGGGGTGAGCCAAAAGACTGGGTCTGCTCCCTGCTCCCAATTATGTCCACATTGTGTTCTCCTCCTCCCTTTCTAACCTCTATTTTCGCCCTTGGGAAATAGTTGCCTCAAGGTATCATTGCCTCAGTTTTCTTTAAAAGATACAGGGGGAAAAATCGTTCCTGAATGTTAGGGCTGCTGCATCTCTGAAATGGTCAGGGGAAGAACAACACAAAAAAGCTGTGTGTTTGCAGTTAAAGCAAATTGTCTTGTTATCTTCAGAGGAGGGCAGAAGTCTTTATACACCTACAGGGAGTCTGAATTCTTTAGAACAAATAAAAATAACTCTTCCTGGAGGTACAGTGGAAAGCATTAAAATGGAAGCTTTGAGAAAGTGGCTAGTTTTTTTTCTTCCCTCCAGTTCTATTATCAAAGCTTTCATGTTTGTGAATAGTCCTGATGCTTGCTTTGCCTCACACAAATGCATCATGTTGTAGTACAGATGGTAGATTGGCTATCAGCTTTGTCCAAACCACGTTCTTCCCACCCAGTCTTTTGTTAGTTTTAGGGCCATGGCAGTAGGATTTCCTTTTCTTTAATTATCTTAATCATGTGAGTAAAAACAAAAAAAAAAAAAAAGCATTTATTTGCTTTTGGTTTGCTAATTAATGTCAAATTGTCATCAATTATTTGGTCTCATTAGTGAATTTCCTTGATGTTACATTGTTTCCAATTATCTACAATTACACAAAAAGCCTGACTAAGCCATTGTCCTGCAATGAGCTCCAGATGGGCAGAGGTGTCTGTTTCAATGGGAGACCAAGTTCTTCCTTTGTATGTAACTTTGAATACAGCATACTGAGCCACATTTTCTGATCTATTTAAGTTTATTTTGTTCCATTAGGAGTCTGCATGCAGATTCTCCCCCTGCAGGTGAGAGGTAGCTCTAACTTAACTAGCTGTTGAAATTCTTTCTTACCCTGCCTACCTCTTCTGCCAGCATGGTGTTACCTTGACTGGTGTTTGAGCTGGAGTATACTGGATATATCTGATATCCCAAAATAAGTTTCTGGTACACCCAAATCTGCCAATAGAGGGCAGCTTCAATTTTGCTGGTTTTAATATAGTCCAGAAAAGGCATAACTAAGACTGCTTGAAGCCAGCAGACCTGCAGTGGAGTTGTGCTTTGGTTTGGCAGGGTTGAGAATTGAGCTCTTTCTGTATTTTTAATATAAAATCACAAATACTGTTTTTTCCACCCGTTTTATTAAAATATTGGGATACTTACTGAAAAAAAAGTACTCTCCTTTTCTGCCCACACTCCTGAAAAACATCCAGAAAAAAAAAAAAGCTCAATACATTGTGACTCTTGGTGCTAAACTTACTTTTACATATCTGTCACTTAGATGGGCGCCTGCTGTTTGTTACACCAATGGACCCTTTATTTCTTATCCTTTACTACCTCATAAAGGCAGACAAGGAGGTAAGCCTGCTTTATTTTTTCACTGGAATTCTCAGGAGGAAGCATTCTGACTTCATTTTCTGTAGAAGTTATGTTCATTTTACAAAGAGAGGCTTCCATAATAACGGAAATGTAATTTGCATTTAAAGCAGAGATGTCCACCGTAGGAGTACTTTTGTTTGCATCAAGTTTTTTTGTCAGTAAAGTATATTCCAGGAGTCAGTTTACAATCTCAATAAACTCTAATCACCTCCTTTTTAAGAGAAGCAGAGAATCTCTTTTGTCCTTTTGTACGAGCCTTTCCCAGAACTATTGAATTTTAAATGATGAGATGTCATCGGAGTAAAACAAACTCTTGCCCTTTCTGAGGAATCAGTAGATGATTCATTTTGGGAAAGAAGGGAAAAAGAAAGAAGAATTCGGATGCTATGGGGCGGGGGGAAGAAGAAATGTTTCTGTGGCAGTTTGAACTTGAAAGGAAAGATTGCCTTTTTAGAAGCCGTATTTGTAGAGATGCTTTATCATAGAACAGCAGCAGGATGATTAAGTATCCAAAAGTTGGATAATTAATAAATGGCTTAATTGATTTGTCATGGGTGTGGCAAAACCTCACTTAAATTTCCGAAGTGTATCAAAAAGGCATAGGCAAAGTTACTGATTTATTGTTTGTAATCTGGCTGTGGAAAAAAGTGCATAAAATAAAATGTAAATGTTGATCCTTGTTTTTTGTTTCATGGAGGCAATAATTTCACTGTATACATTGTAAGAGTTTTTGCTATAAGAGCATTTGCTATAAGGTTGCTTGCCATTTTCTGCTTTAGACTTCAACTGGAGAATGCAGAGGAACAATTTTTGTATGGTGAAGAAATAAAGTCCTACTAGACATTTGTAATAGTATCCTATTGTTCTAAAATTATTTTAAATTATTTATGTTATAGGATGTGCAAACATGTTCTGTATTTCTGTGGTCTGTTCCTGCTTCAAGGTGGCTCATCGGAAGTCATTTCACAAAAAAATAGTTTAGCTTGTTCTCTAGGCACTGTGCTGAGTTTGAATTCAGCATCCCTTTGAAAGCTTTGTACCGAACTTAAATTGGGGAAACAGTGTATCTCCCCTGTCTATGTGGTAGAGAGTTGAGGTAGCCTGAATACAGGACAACTACTGCTGCTATTACTGTGCATGGGAAGAGTCCTGTACTGCCCTTTACTTTCTTGGTACATTGCTTTCTAGATTTTCTTGTTTTCTAGGCCCCGCGTGGTGCCAGATAAATGCATAGAGCTGCTCTTAGTCCTATATCAGGGCAAATGCATTCTTGCAGTGCCCTGCCTAAGTTAGCATATTCTTCAGTAAAGAGAAGTGTTGAGGGTTGTGTTGCAGGTACCTCATGCAAGGCCAGCTTGAATGCAGCACAACCACTTCTGGCTTGAACTAATGACTATGAAGGTACCCACTGGGTATCTTAGGATCATCCTTTGCATCGTCCTTTGATTTTGAAAGTGTGGAGCAGGGTTGCTTAATCTGTCTTCTGGGCAGAGCCATCTCCTATCCGGCAGACTTTCTTGGCTTAGGCTCTGTGCCCCTGTACAATGTAAATGTGGCTGTCTTGCTTCAGGACACAAGTGGGTTTGTGCAGGTAAGTTATCCATAGGAAACAGTTTATTGCAGCTTTATTTCTGCCTCTCAGAACCTTCTTTTTTGTCGTTGTTATTGTGCCTTTTTCAGGAGAAAAAACCCTTTAAATCCTTTCTGTTTGTTTGGGGTTTTTTGTTTGGGTTTTTTGCTTGTTTTTATTGTCATTTAACAAAGGATGGCTACTTCTGTTAAGCCTCAGACTCCCTATAAAGAGGATTAATTAATAATGAAAGCAGTATACCCAAGTGCTTTTTTTCATGCTGACCGGTATAATGACTTCAGTTTTGGCTGCTGAGACTATGCACTCTCTAAGGATGGAGAGCTCACTGAGTCTTTGTACTGATGCGCTAAAGGATCTTTCCAAAGGGAAAGCTGCCAGTTGTGCCAAACCATTCTGAATGATTATACATTGTTTGGCAACGGCAAAATCTGTTTGATGGTTCTGTCATGTGTTGAGGCTATTAAAGTTGTGCCAAAATCACTTTATATACATACTCCGGCCAAACTGGAATTGACTTTGCAGAGGTGAAAGGTTAATACTGTGTTCCAGAAGCTGCCCTGGTCCTTTGAGATTTATCTTTATGGAAGCAAAAGCAAAATTTGAATGGAAGTTATGACACTGGGTTTAATCCAACAGGTTTTGGTCTAAAACAGTATTGGCACATACTGACTACTGTGTCTTATGTCATCTTCCAAGAAATCCCACTGTACTTCACATTAGTTTCTCCCCATGTTGTATTAAATTTGGTCTTCTAAGTGCAGTAATTGAAAAGTTCAGCATTTTGCAGGTATTTACTGGTTTGAAATAAATATTTATAGTTTGCTTTGTAATCAGTTTCTGAATGTGTCATGTGTTACCATTCAAAATACAATCTTTAAATCCTTTATTTTAAAGCTACGGCCATTGCATGTGTATATATTTCTGTATATGTGTACTGTGTATATGTGGCTTAACATTATAAAAACGCTTTTATAATACCTTTGATGTATTTTCAGCAGCAAGGAAAGTTCCAGCCACTCGATCAAGTTGTGCTAGACTCAGACTACCCTAACTGCCCATTGCTGCTGAAGTGTGCAGATGTTAAACAGTACATACATCACCTAACAGAAGAAAAAGGTGAAAAAAGAGGCTGGGGAGCAAAAAAGGACTGGATTTGTTAGTGCCACTTCATTACAAGATAGATTTAAGTACTGTTTTTTGCTTTACCGAACACTAAAGGTGCTGAATGAAGTTGTGCTTTGAAAACAGAATATTAGGCTAAAAAGTTGTCATTGCATTATTGTGAATAGTAATGGGTGGATTTCAGATTGTCTGCTGTACGTCTGAAGTGTTTGTGTAGTCTTGTTGCTAGGTGTCATAAAAATGATAAATAGTTTGGAGCTGGCTTCTTGACATTATTGTAGGTGTTGTGAACTCTCTCTGCCTTTTGATGAAAGTTTGACATCTCTCTAAATGCTTTATTTGATGTAGGATGGTTTGGTGTGGAAGAAGTTAACTGTTGTCCATTTGGCTTTTTTTTTTGTCCCTTTGTCACAAAGCATTCAAACAGTAAGTAGGAAAAAGCTGGAAAAGAGAGACTATGCTGCTGTGAAAGGAGAACACGATTTTTCTAGCTTTGCATAATTTAGTGTTGGGAGTTTAAGTTCAAAGGCTTATTTTTTTAAAATAGAAACCTTGATTGGGATGCATAAGTGTATGAGAGAGAAAACCTAAATGGAAAAAAATAGCAAAGTATCCATTCTGTACATACTGTCCTCAACCCTTACCCTGAATTTCCTTCGGTATAGGAGCTTTTATTTCATTTGAGGAAAATACATGCTTTCTAGGGAAGAGGAAGGAGCATTTCATAAATTTTGCAGCTTGGCAGACCTGCAAAAGATGCAAGACCTCAGTTTTTATATTCAGTCCTTTAAAGAGCATTCTCCTTAGGCTTGCTAACTTCCTCATAGTGAATGGAGATTTACCTACACACAGATGGAAGTCTACAGGAGGAGGTCTGAGAACATGGAATCTACCACCAAGTGCAAAACAGCTAAGCTGTCTGACCCTTATGCATGTAGACCTCCAAGAAATCGAGGTACACAGATCAAAAGCCAGAAACATTAGGAATTTGCTTTCACAAAGCACACTGCCCTTGTTGTCAATATATATAACCAGCGCTGTATGCTGGGTTGCATCAGAAGAAGTGTGGCCAGCAGATTGAGGGAGGTGATTCTGCCCGTGTTCCACTGTGGTGAGACCTCACCTGGGGGACTGCATCAAGCTCTGGAGCCCTCAGCACAGGGAAGACAGGGACCTGTTGGAGTGGGTTTAGAGTAGGGTCACAAAAATGATCAGAGGGCTAGACCACCTCTCCTATGAAAACAGGCTGAGAGAGTTGGAGTTGTTCAGCCTGAAGAAGAGAAGGCTCCAGGGAGACCTTATTGTGGTCTTTCAGCACTTAAAGGGTAGATTTAGACGAGATATTAGGAATAAATTCTTTACTCTGAGGGTGGTGAAACACTGGCACTGGTTGTCCAGAGAGGTTGTAGATGCAGCATCCCTGGAAACATTCAAGATTGAGTTGATCTAGTTGAAGATGTCCCTGCTCCTTGCAGGGTACGTTGGACTAGATGACCCTTAATGGTGCATTCCAACCTGAACTATTACTATTCTGTGATTCTATGTAAGAAAAATATTTAGGTGATCTAGTGATACTTGGGAAGTGGCTAAGGAAAGGTGATAGAAGACTGAAAACCCTTCTAGAATGTAAAACACCAGACCTCTTCATTGCTGCATAGAACATCAAGGGGAGCGGAGAGGTGGGCTGTGAGGTTTTTTTTCCTGAAAGGTATTGATCCACAAGTTTTTCTTCTATAATATGGTGCATATGCAGTAATATAGGGCAGTTGCTTCCCCCAGAAAATCAATTTGGACTTTAGGGCAGGACATGTTTCCATTGAAAACGATCACTTTAACAAGAGAGGAGGAGATCTGGGCAGCAAGACTGTTCTTACAGTCTTGCTGGTACTGGGGTAGTTGGAATTATGTGCTGTTGTGATACTCCTGGATTTTGAAAGAACCTTTGGAAGATATTTAGTTACATTCAGTAACATTGGGAGCAGGCAACCTTTTTGTTTGGGTGAGTTCTAACTTATGAGAAGACTTCTTTAAGACAGGTGCCCCTGAATTGCAAAACCACTTTTGCCTTCCCAGGAAGTGATAAATACTACCCATAAAAACTGTTATTAAGCTTTTAGATAATTTCTGTGCCCTACAACTTGTCTAACACTGGCTAAGCGTGAGAGAAGGGGCACTAAACTTAATGTGCACCCATCTGAGAAGGTGAAAAATCGTGCAAAATCCTCTTGGCTGTCAAACTAAGAAGTCTATATAGGAATGTAGGACAAGGTCTTGATTATTTTTCTGAACGGAGCACTTCCTCCAAACAGCAGTGATGCCTTTGGGCAGTATTTATGTTCCCTTCTTAACAGCAAAATAAAAATAATTTAAAAAAAAGTATTTGCTGTAGACAAGGTCTTGGTCTAACCTCTGTATCCATTCTGAAATTGTATTTGCAGTTGTTATCCGTCAGAGCATCCTCTGATAAACTGTATGCTGTTAGGCACTAGTGAAGATGCTTTACTGCTTTGGTTTTTTGTATTGATTTTTTTATAATTTATAAAATGACAAGTCTGTGTCATTTTGCCAGCAAATGATACTAACTGTTAAAGAAGTTATGTTCACTTCCTGGGTTTTGTTTTGAAATGCAAGGTAAAATTTGTTTTTGTCATCAAAGCTGTACACATATGCACACACCAGCTATATGTGATGTTCATGGATGTCCCTTGTCATGTACCTGCTGCTTCTTTTCTTGTTCAGGCTTGGGTTGGGTAGAAACTACTTTGGGTAGAAGGTAACAGAGGGGCTTGTTCTTAGGATTTCTTCACTTTTTTAGAACATATTGTTATGCAACAAACACATTGGTGCTTGCTTGCCTGTCATGCATAGATCACCTTCCCGTTTAATCCACTTCTATGTGTTTCATATTCTCATGTTTTTTATTGCCTGTAAAAAATACCAGTATTATGACTAAGGTACTCTTTGCTAGCTCTAAGACCTGTTGTCCACTTTGTAGCCTTTCTTGTTTAAGGAGAAGGGCTTTAGGGCAAGAAGCATCTGTTGTGTTGAGTCTTCTGCAGCTTATTTCACTCTTAATTTAATCTTAAGGCATTTAACATCTGTCTGACAAATTCTTACCCTAGAGCGCTAACAGTTTACACTTACTGAATTAGCAGAAAGTCTATCTTCCCCAGCCTCAGTGTTGAAGGGCACTGAAAATTCATTTTCCTGGGTTAAATTGCCAGTTACCTGCTTTAGTAGTTGGGGAAAGGGTGTGTTACAGCTCACTAAATCTGCGTGAGGCAGGTTGTTTGCTAATAAATTCAAAATCAGATAGAAAGTACAACAGAAAAGGTTTAAGAAGGGGTTATGAATTCCAGTTCTAGAAGGTTACTCTTTGTTTCATTTTGTAAGGCAAAAACTGCACTGTGATCTTGTCTGATGTGATTAACATGAAGAGCCAAGAAAACTTACCTGATTAGAATAACTAAGTAATATTGCCAAGCTTGTATTCCCAGAAGGTAGGAAAAAAGGGGCCATATGAGTTTCAGAGTTATGGAAAACACTGAGAAAATGGATGTTAAAATGTGCTTTAGGCAGTTTGCTCAACAATACATCAGGGAAACTTCCAAGTCTACATAGTGATTACCCGATCGCTGAACATATTATTTAATTGTAGAACCGCTTATATTCCATCTGTATTTCTCAGACCCAATCTTTCCAGATGTCTCAGACCAGTTTTATAGGCACCAGACACATTAGGGAACAAAAGGCTTTCCAATATATACTCATATTATCAAACATAGTCACTAACTCTCACCAATATCAAATGTGCATCACATGTTAAATCCACGTTCCAATATTGAATCCTTTTGTCAGCAGTTTGTGACTTTCATAACTCACTTTAATTCTTCAGAGGTCTCAAATATTGTCAGTTTCTAAAGTTTAATAGTCGAAACTGTCAAGCACACAAAATATTTTCAAACAAAGTGATCTCTAAAGGGTTCACTGTAATTATTTTTCACATGTTTTAATGAAAATGCCTTCACAGTTCTACGTTTCCTTTCCCTAACTGAGTCACTCTGAATCATGCTGTTGTGGGGGAGTCTGCCTGGGAATCCGGACTAGAATTACTTTTCAGCATGGGTTGGGGGATGGTGGCCGGAGGATGTCCCTTCCTCGAACTTTCTTAGATAAGAGAGGAATCCACAAATTGTACTCACTGTACTTGGACCCAGACCACGTTAGCTCTTTGAGAAGCAGGTTCAAGTGTCCAGAGCATCTCCCCTATTTTCTGCTGGTTTTCTTTCGAGCCATTTAGAAGCTTCTGAGTCCTAAAGGCTGCAGCCAGCGAGGTCACAGCTAATTACTTTACCTGCAACTCATCAACTTCATGAAGCAAAGTGTGTATTAGTGGTTTGTTTTCTTTCTGCTCTGAAGAATTTTTGCATTTTACTCTTCTACAACTGTTGAGATAGATCTAAACTTTATCTTGTACACCGCTTTCCTCAACCTCTCCATACCCCCTACCATGCATACATAAAGAACACATAATAGTTAGCTATTTGTACGCAATTTGAAAGAGCCAAGATAAACCCCAAAGAAGGAAATGCTGAAGGGATCATAAATAATATGTTGGTGTTTGCAAGGGGAGAAGGAAACTCTGTGAACTGAGTGTTTGAATATGATACTGGATCAGGAAATGACATGAAACAGACGGAGGTATTTATGGGAACGGTATACAGGAGATTAAAACTTATTGAAATACCTGTTAGAGAAAAAGACTGAAACACAGTGGGCTCTATAATCTCCTGTGAAATCTTATTAGGCGTTTCATTCCACTTCCAAAATGTAGCTTTCTGTGAATTAATACTGAATTTTTATACTGAAATTTCCATGAGCCTTGTAGTTTTCTCTCTCCTTTGCCTCAGCATCATGAACTCACGTATCTCCCGATAACTGATCACTTGTGAATAGCAAGTGTTCATGGTACGCTAGTTATCACAGGGGAAACACTTTCTGAAATTCTTATATCATTGAGTTAATTTATGTTGCTCAGTAAATCATAAATGAATCATGTACTTCCTCCCACAAGGAGTGTGTTTCACTATTTTGGATTCTGTATTTTCTTTTGACACTATATTAAACTACATAAAAGGGGGATAGGAGTAAAACTTTTGCTTTAGTCACCCTGTGAAGTGAGAGGGGAGAACTGGGAGAAGATATGAAAAGGGTTATTGAAAGGGTGGATGGTTTGTCTTCACTAACCAGCTCTCTGTCCTGGCCCCTTACTAGGTGCTGGAATTCACTAAGTAAAGATTTAAGATACTTTATTTTTTTAAAAAAAAAAAAAAGGCAGTAATGGAACCAACATTTTATGTTGTGAACTATGTAGTTAAAATGACCTGTCTGGTGACACAGGGCTGTGAAGGTTTGGCAAACTGCAAGAGCTTGAGAAGAGTATTAGTGAATTTAGGCAGCCCAAGATTACACATAAATAAATAAAATATGTGCTTTGCTGGATTAGGGCCTAATTAAAGAATTGTCAAGTTGTTCAGACTTGTGCATATCAGCTCAATCTGTTTATTTTTCCACATTTCCAATGTTTTTGAAACTTACTGCCCTGATATCAAACACGTGCAGGCCGCAAATTAACTTTCATGCTGTATCTACAACTTAAAATACCTTAAATGTATTGAAAATGCGGTCCAAACCAGTCATAACTTTTTTCCCCTTACTTGTTTTTTCTCAGAGATTGGCAGTCAGAAATTCCACAAATACAGCCAAGAGAAGACACTGAAGTGGTTAAAGAAAAAGGTATTGTGTTTCTCTTTTGCTTTCACTATTGCTTTAAGTTTAAAATGAAAATGCTTATTAGCTTCTGCATATCTGCATTTGGGCCATGTGGTGTCCTCCCTCAGTTAGAGTAACTTGTCCTGTTCAAGAAGGACAGATGACAAGGTACTTGGGAATGTGATGAGGTATTAGAGAAATGACAAGTTTGTGACGTTTCTCGTGGGACTGGCAGGAAAGGGATTCATGGAGCTTGGGGAGGCAGAAGATGAAGCTGAAGTTCAGCTTATCTCTGTGTTCTTAGTCTTAGCATAAGGTGAGGGGCTTGTCTTTTCTTTTGTGCACTTCACAGATGGGCTAGAGGAGGGATTTGACTGTCACAACTTTTAAATTCTGCCATGCTTTAAAGCTGGAGAGAAATGCATGTGTTTGTGCTACAAATGGGTTTCCTTGTGAAGTTTTGTCAGAGTCTCCCAGAGTGGTTCTGGTATGGCTGCTGCTGTCCTGATCCAATCATGCTGTTCAAGAGGTCTGTACAGCATGCAGAAAATAAACTAGTGTTATAGTGGAGCTTGATGAGGTCTGTGTTCTGGTATAAAGAAGGTGAATCTAATTTTACACACACACGTGCCCCTACTATGATGTCACTTCGTAGAAAAAGGTTGTATGGAGCATGTGATACAAGGAAGCCTTGTCATTTAAATTAGTCAACGCAAGCACAAAATCTGGTCTACTTTCTGCAACAATGAGGCATGAGAATATCTATTTTGCAATGAGTACCTGAATATTTACATTTGAACGGGTACCTGTTTGTGCTGTTGGAAATATCTTCTTCGGCTGGTTACCCCTCTGTTAGATCTGGTATAGCAGTCCCCTGTGAAGTCCTTAATCTTTGGTTTCCATCAGGACTGCCTTTGCAATCCAGCTGAGCTCGGGCCTTCTCTGTGCTCTGAGCAGGTGTATTTCTCACCTGTATAATTATGGTCGTTGCATCTGAGTAGCTCAGCTCATCTTAGGGTGCTGCAACACTGGTGCTGTGTTGCCAAGGCAACGTGTTCAAAGACGTGCTCGTTTCTTTGGGTTTTTTGAGCTCATATGCTAGTCATTACAAATGTATATTAAATTTCACCACAGTCCATAACTTGAGTGTTTTATATGCTTGAAACAAAATTACAAGGGCTTTGTCACTGCATTAACATGAGCATAACAACACTGAGGCAGACATTTCATTCTGTGGTTTCCTATAGGTCAATCAAACAGTGAAAGCACTTAAAGGCAACAATATATCTGTAGGTGAAAGGGTACGTGCAGCTACGTTTATCAGCGTTACACAGATCACAGATTCTAAAGAAGGTAAGAAAACTAAACATTGTAATGAATTCCATTTTTGTGAAATCGCATACATGGAGATACAACACATGATAAGAATCTAAAATGTATTCAAACTGGCCTTTACAGCAAATTTTCCTTGTGCAGAAAATTCCATACGTGTTGTGACTGTGTGCCTTGACTTTCCTGAGTTCTTTGGTATCTTCATCAGATGACATTGTAATTAACAGTAGGTCTCAGCTCGGGTTCTTCTAGCTTCTCTTTAACTCAAGAAGGCATTTTTCTCAGTGAAGTATATGCTGAAGTGCTTTGCTGAACTGCGACTGTCTTGGACAGTAGGACACACGCTTATAATATATGAGTATCCACCCAATAAGTGTCTCTGTATTAGAACAGATTTCTTTTTTATTATTATTTTTATTAGCATGCAAATGTTCTTCATAGAATTCTCCAAAAAAGGAAGGTAACTTAGGAAGTCATATTCACACAGTAAAAGCTCCTGGTCCAAACATTACCATATGTGACAACTGTATAGAATACACAAGTGTGTGCTTAATAAGGCCAAAAACTTTAATTATGTGTGTATTAAATTGCCCTGAAATTGACAACCCTGGTACCAAAAAGTCTGGAGTGATCCTGTTTGCTTCTAGTCACCTTTTCCCTCGGGAGGGCCGTGTCTTGAATGTTACTAGGATATAAAGTTCCGTATAGAAACCTGAAAATGGACTTGAAATAAATTCTTTGAATGTTAATGAAAGTTAAGAAAAGTTTAGAACAAGACGAACAAAAGCAAATTGTTTCTTATTACAAAGATATTCAGAAGTCTGCATGCTGTTGAAAAATAAGGAGAAACAAAGCAACTTGCTGACGAAGTGGAAAATGACTTACCAAGTAATGATATCAAAGGAAACAACATAAATGAGATTTAAGAGGCAACTAGACAGTTTTATAGAACAGAGATTGTAATATATGGTTTTTAAAAAGAGGCGAAGCTGCAAAACTTGTAAGTTACTTTAACTTTACAGTAGCTTTTCATCCTTTTCCCCACTCCCATTTTTTTAAAGAAAGGGAAAATTGTCCTGGCAGCAACCGTCTTGACTATGCTTAAATACTTTATCTCTGAAATTTGTAACTAAATAGTGTTTTTTCCACCTTCCTCCTTACTTATAGTAACGTGGATATAATAGTCTTTTTAAAAGCCTTTTTTAGATTTAAAAGAGCAGCATTGAAATAGGGAACGCTGGGGGTTAAAAGTAGGTAAGTTTTGGAAGCAGTCCCACTGTATGTAGCAAGGTGAATGACAGGAAGTCAAATGGACCTTACTCAACACTTATTTTTAATAAGACTAATTTTCTTGTCTGATCCTTTCACTGCCATGACAGTGCAATTTATTTCTCTGGAGAATTGCTTTCATAGGGGTATTATGAAATTTCAGTACCTTATAAATAGAGGGGTATATGTAGTTAGCATCTACAGATGTTGTAGGCCAAAAATCTGGGAGGATATAATGAGGGCAAATGGGGAAGGAGGGGAGGTTTAACATGGAAGATCTGAATATTTCATTCAGAAGACAAAGAAGGGAGGTGCACAAGTATTCCTGATGTTTGACAGGAGGTTAATAACGAAGCAAGGATAGGGTGAGAACACAGACTCCCTGGAAGGCAAACAGTGGTATTTTAAAATTGGTAAAGGAAGTCAGTGAAGATTGCTTCAAGGCAGAAGTGCAAAGAGAATGGATTTTACAGTTAGTACAAAATAATAGCAGTTGACTTGGACTCACCATTCAGTGTCATAATGCAAGGAATGAAATGATGGGAATATTTTTCTTAAGCGGTAAATTGGACATACTAAGTGATGAAGCAAAACTGTCTTGAATGGGAATTATTTCTTGTTCTCTCGTGACCCTAAAGTGGGCTTAGGGAGTGACAAATCTTTGATGAATCTAGGCACTGGAGGAAGAAGAGCAGATAGGAGATGCTAAGAATTTGATGTCAGTTGAAATGCATATGCTGGTGTCAGTTTCTTAATGCTTTCTGCTTCAATACCAGTTTACATTGGGCTTTTTAGATTTAAAAGAAAAAAAGGAGGAAACTATCTCTGGCATAGAAGAAATAGTTCTTTAACACCCTGAGGCTAGTTTACCATGTGCTTCTGAACTGTCATTAAGTGTGTAGCCATGTGCACAGACAGAGCTGACCTGTCGTAGCTGGAACTCGGAGGCAAGATTTTACCTTAATGTCTGTCTGGCAAATAATTCCTGTTCATGGGTGCAGTTACTCCCTCACAACCCAGGCACCAGCAGGTTTAAAAGATCCAGCCCATGATCAGTAAGTGCTTGTGTAGAACGTGACCGGAAAAGATCAGGTTTAGGACTTCATGTTCTAAAAGGGTCACTTTTTTTTTTCCCGGCCTCTCAGAATAACATTTATAGCAGGAGTGCCCTGTACTGAAAACAGCTTCTAGTAGTTCATATTTCCACAGATCATTATCCCGTCTTGCCAGTGATGTTTAGATAGGCCTTGGCATTTTCCGTAAAGTACTGAAATTAAGTACAAGACTTTGAAATAGACTCATTGTCTCATCTAATTGTTTTCAGTTGAAGCCAGAAAATGTACTTTAGTACTGAAGCCCTTGCCAAATAATTGTAAGATCCAGATGCTTTAAAATTAATGATTGTGTGTTCTGTTGAGTCAGCTTTTTACTTTTGCAGGTTTTTAAAATTTAATTTCTTTGGAAAAATACATGATATCTTGTATTCTCAGAAAGTGAACAGCTTTTGTAAAGTACATACAGCAGATATTAATAACATGTGCTGACAAAGTGAGTGTAGTAAGTCTTTACTTTTTAAATAAACCTACAAGTGTCATATAACATAAACTACTCAACACAGAGAGCCATCACAGTGTATCCATTAGAAGTCTCTTACTATTAATTCAGCCTTATGATTTATGGTACTGCATGCAACATGGCTAAGGCAACGTGACTATATAATGTGAATGTTCCTTTTCTTCTTCTTCTCCTCACTCCCTGCCCTGTTTCTGAAGACTATATACGGTATGCCCATGGGTTAATATCAGAATATATTCCTGAAGATCTGAGTAAGGAGTTGTTAAAACACTTAGGGTAAGTATTGTTCCAGCTAGGTGCTAGTTTTCTATGAAATGCGTTAATGTCCTTGTGGTCGTTTCTATTGAATGCTGAGATCTGTTCATCAAGGCTGCAGTGAGTGAAACAATGAGATTATATTTGCCACACTTTAAATGTGATTATTTGAAATACAGATTATGCCTTTCTGTTGCTCCTGTGATGCTAAGGACCATGGGCTGGTGGAGAGATGTAATATATAAGTCTGATATATCTGTTATCACAGTTGCATCATGAAGCCCTGAGCAATGTATCCTATTTTAGGGCAAGGCAGGGAAGGAAATCCAAAGAGTTAAAGCAGTTTCTCTAGAATTGTCAAGCACAAGCAGCAGAGCCAGGAATAGTATCTTCATCCCCAGTCCTCTTTCCTTTTAGTGCTACTCAGTGCTGCTGGGATTTGATTTCACATATCTAACCTGTATTAGTTTATATTTGAATCTGGAAGGTGAGCCAGGATCCTCATCCTGGTGTTCCCGGCCAGCAGCAGACTTTGCTTGGAGCATCACTGGGACCCTGCACCTGCCCCTCAGTTCAGTTCTGTTCAAAGTGTTCTGTTATGGTGGACTATGGAAAAATGTGCAATTTACAGTTTGAAGTCCCATGGCTTAACAGTTTCGTTGAAAAGATGTTATGTGCTTTTTAATATCATCTTACCAGTACCCAAGGTTTTCAAAAGCAAGGTGGAGTTCTCCTGTTTCGGTTGCCAGATCTAAGAACTTTTAAAAGAGCTCATATTTCTGTATGGTGCCCAGCTCTGTTTTAGTTGTCAGAAATACAGAGTCCATGAACTGCTTTTTTTGCAAACATGTGCCATGTGTGAGCAGCTGATAACCAAAGCAGCCTTTGTGGGGAAGGAATAAGCTTTAGGTTGTGCAATTCAGCTGCCTTGATTTATAACTTAAAATCTTTTGTTCTACAGGCTCCCAGAACTTAAAAGCCCAGTACCAGAGCCACCTTTAAAGGTAGGAGAACATTGAAATATTGACAGACACATAGTGTTGTAAACTAATTTATGTGAATTATTATTAAAACTAGACTAGGCCAACCACTGGGTACAATACAAAAATTAAGTTGGCCTTGTGAAAAGCCAATCTGGAATAATGCAAGAAATTTACCAGGTACTTCATATTTTTCAATAAGGAATATTTTGGTTGATTTTCCTGTTTGAAAAAGGGGAGGGAAAGAGAGAAACATATTTTAGGTTTTTGGTCAACAGTATTTTCATACATGTTTTGCTTATTTAGTTTTATTGAGGTTGATGGGACAATATGACCTCATAGGTTTTCTTTCATATGTAATTTATGAGGACCCTGAAAGGGACCTCCTGGGTCATGGATTCCCAGACAACCATGTTGGATAATCTCTTATACACCGAACATTCTTCACTGTAAGTCTCATTAGGATTTTTTATTTCCATTACTTCTCTTGGAAGACTGTTCTATAACCTCATTCCTCTGATGCTCAGAAACCTTCCTGTAAATTCCACCTTGAATTTATTCGTGGCCAATTTATTCCCCTGCGCTTTTGTGCTAACATTATCATTGTTTTTTTTTAATTGAAATGGCTCTTTTCCCTCCCTAACATTTGTTCTCTCAGTGTGTAAAGGGAAAACATATTCTTTCTGTTTTAATTTTGTGAAGCCAAACTTGGTTGTGTTAGATGGGTTCTCCATTCCCTCATCATTGCAGGAACATTGCTTTACACTTATTCCAAAATGAATTCAGTTGTTTCAAGCCGGTGACCAGAATCATATATAATTATTCATGATAAAAGCTTTATCTGTACAATATGATGGCATTCTTCCCTTCTTGTCTTAACTGGAAGTACTTTATCTCATTACGTCTTCAAATCCTATTTGCCTCTATTGCTGTGTGATGTACCAGATAGCTCACAGTCATGCTGTGAACAATTAAGACACAACAGTTGTGTTTTCTTCTCCACTGCAATTTTTAGTTGATCAGCATTCAGATTTACGAGAAATTCATGCAGTTAGCTGCTGTGTACATGACCTTGTACTTTTGCACATTTCATCTGTTTTTAATGTTTCCAGTCTTGAACGTACTCTGGCTTTTCCTTCACAGTGTTAAAAGCTCTTTAGGTATTCGTAATGCTACTCACTGCTGTACATTCAGCAAATGTTAGCATGCTGTTATCTTTATTTAACAATTAGTAAACATTTTGAATAGATACTGTTCAGGTGCTCCACTAGTAATCTTCATCTCATCCAATGACGTCCCTTTCTGCATTATTTAGCTTTGTTTCCCTTTTACCCATTTTCTTACGTACCTTAAAAGTCTTATGCAAGCTTTGTTTTCTACGATTTCAGTTGTCTAAGTAGCACTATATCAAGTCCTCTGGCAATGCTTTACATTTTCTGCCACCAGAAAATGTGTTATCTTTGAGAAAAAAAAAAAAGTTGGTAGGGACTACCTAATGTTTAGTTTTCATTTACTCTGTATCTTTAATTATTCTTCCTTCTTTCACTTTTTCTCCCCCCTCCATTCTGCTGAAGCCTACTGTCACTTTTTCCTCTTCCTTACACATAGATGGGTGTATGGCTATTCTGCAGGAATATGGTCCCTACCTGATACAACAGTTGCCAGGTTTTGCCTCTGGACTCGTGATTTCTGAGGCAGCTTCCCAACAGTGTCAGCATATTGAGTTTTACTCTGTCTTTAGAATAGAGTGATTTCTGTTCTCTTTTCTGTCCCTGTGTTCAATCTCTTCATCTTTATTGGAAACAATTTTCTGAGGCAAAGGATTTATTCCATTTTGGGGCTACACATAGATTAGCTTTAAGATCTATCCAATCCTTACTGTATAGCAACTTCACTTTTTCTTTTTTGATTCCCTTTTTGCTTCTGTGGCTAAACAACCTTCTACTATTTGTTTTAATTTCCTTTCCAAGGTCTAACTCAGCTTGACTTTTTGGCAGTTCTCACTTTATCCCAGTATTACCTGACGCCTAAAACAATTTTTTTTTTTTTTGGCAGTCTTTTTTTCCCCGTTCAGTGTGGAATTCTGCTTACTCCTAGTATCTTTATTTGGGGAATATGTGTGCATCTGTGTGACCAAGGGGAAGCATTCCTGTAGGTTAGTCTGAAAAGCTCTTTCCTTCAAGATTCTTCACCTGGTCTCAAGTAAAAGATCCAAAATCACTTCTCCCATATTTTTCTTTTACAGTCCAAGTGTCCTCCTCACACATCAAGCCCTTTTGATTTGGCTTAGAGAAATAAGGCATACGGTTTGCAAAGTTTGCCCCTCTAGAATCAAGAACCCCACTTTTGATTGTCCTTTCCATTTAATTTAAGCTGAGGCATCCTATGTCTACTGAAACAGGTTACTTACTACACCAACCTTTCCTGCAACGTCCCTGTTAACTTACCGAAACAGTCTAAAATAACCTCATTTCTGGCTGGTTCAGTGACTGTTCTTTTAAGCAGTATGTCAGCTAGCACATGCAGGAATAATTGGGCCCTACTGTTATTAATAGCATTTGTTCTCCAATGTATATCCATGGATATAAGTTATTTCCATGTGGTTGGACAGTTGTTCTGGCTGCACAGTTACTTGGCCCTTTGATTCAGTTAAGAATTATCTTTATGCATTGTAAGAAATATTAAACACACATCAGGAGCCAACTGATATTCATTAGCCATATAAGCATGTTACAACAACTATATTAAACTACATGTGATGTACATTACATATTATGTACGAATAGCTTTTATACCTTTGGGATAGTTCTGAGAATCTATTCTTTAAAGTGGTTTTATTTCAGCAGTTTGGTTACAGAGGAAATGAGGCTTAGAACTGTTCGGTTGTTGGGCAGTGAAATCTTGCTGAGGATCTGATTAATTTCCAGGGCACTGACCAGAGTGTGTATGATGCTTCTGTGTTTAAGTCTTTGCATCTTCAGAGATTAAAACGCTCCTCTATTTCACAATCTCAGAAGAGCAAGGCAGGCTTGTACACTGGAACCTATAGTCTCCTTCAGACCATTTTTATTCATTTGCATTGACATTTCCATTCACGAGGGCAAGGTGCATTGACAGACATAGGATTATTGCAAATAAAGAAAGGTCTAACATGTATTTCCTCTTATGGTAGAGTAATTACATGTTTAGAAGTTACATTAGAATAAATGCTGAAGGGAGGAGAGATTTAGAAACTTCAGTGGTAAACAGAAAAGCTACGACAGATTCTCTTCCGTGTAGTACAAGACTAAACTGAGTACAGTCTGGACTCTATGATTTAATGATTAAATCAAAATTACATGTTCTTTGTAATAATTGTAAACCATTGATCTTGTGTTGTAATTGTCATACTGTCCAGTTTGTCAGCATAGGGAGCCTGGCCATTGGCAGATATGACAGCCATCTACAAAGAATATGTAGGCTCTGTTAGAATTAAACAGCAAACATTTTGCTGAAATGCAAACATCTTGTTGTAAGTTTTAAAAACTTGTTTATCAGATTCCAAAAAGAGGAGAGTAGTAATTATTCATTAGATTGTCATTTGAAAATGTTATCACAGCACAGTAAACAGCCTCCTAGGGAGGCTGATCCAGATCCCATTGAAATCAAAAGAAAAGGCTGCTGTTGGATCTGGTTCTAAGAGCTGAGAAATCTAAGCTGCGGACCTGGCTTCTGTGCCAAAGAGAGGGGGGTGGAAGGGAGGGGAGAGAGAGAGATCACAAGCACCATAAACAAAATGAATAAAACAGGATCTTAAAATGTATGGTACCATCCAAGTTGCTTGCAAAATCACTCTCTTTGGCACAAAAACTAGGAAGGCCACAGTTTGGATTTCACAGGATATTAAGGACAGGGTAGTAATATCAGATATATAATAATAATAAAAATACAGTGTTGTAAAATACTATGTACTTTTTTTTTCCCCTTTTGGAAACATACCAGGAAGTTTTCACCTTTAAACTAAACACATGCTCACAGTTTATGGAAAGAAATATTCATTCTTACAGCCTGATCATGTGAAGTGCCGAGAACCGTTCACTTCCATTATTTCTGAAGTTAGAAGGCAACCAGCACATGCCGAGTCAAGCTTCTTAATACGCTATTGGATTCAAGTGATGAAGCAGTCAGCAAAACTATGTCAGTGTTTCACTGTTGCCAAACTATAGAAACTAATTATTTTTAAAGCTTGTGCACAAACAGATAATAGACTAGATGATGATCCACTTGTGTTGGCAGATAGCACTGCAGTTGCTGCACAGTTGCATGAGGCCATGGGGACCAGAGTCTAGTCTGCTTCGTAAAAAGTTCTCTAAATAGACTCTGACACCAAAGTCACAATCATGAAGTGAAAAGCAGGATTCAAGTGATTTCTAGAAGCCATTCTTCAGAAGGCTGGAAATAGGAAAATACTTCCCATGACACTGAATGATCTCTTCTGAGTACTGTAGAGATGGTATATATTCACATGCAAAGAAGACAATTACAAAGAGAAACCTTCCACTGTTACTGCAGATTCTTCAGCTGATTTCCAGTCCTGTTTTACTGCTATGGTTATGTTATAAAGCCAAAGCTTTAAACTTCCGTGTGTGTACATCATAAAAGTGGTTGACAGAGCAACTTCCTCACTCTAACATTTCAGAAAAGGAAATTATCAGATGTCCCTGTGGAAGCAGAAGAAGATTATACTAAGTTAAACAGCAGCAATCCAAAAACCAAAAAGGTAAGTAAGCCTTGCATTCATGCATGTTTTGCTAAAGCATAGATTAATATCCAACATTAGCACAGACTGCCTGTTTTTCTCCTCCAAAACACATCAGAAAAACAAATACATAATGGCAGATGTCTGTCAGTATGTCTCCTTGCACTTTTCTTTCAAGACTAATTTAACTTTGATGGTCTTAATGTCCCATTCTGAACTCTTCTATACTGTTACTGTTTGACTGTATTTTATCAGTGAACATTCCAGTGAACCTCACAGACTTGGACACGTGTTAAGGTGCTCAGCTAGTGTTTGCAAAGCTCTTTGAGATCTTTAGATGAGAAATCCTATGGCTTAGTGATAGCAACTGTTAAATTTCAGTTATTTGAAAAAGAAACAAAGATGGCAGCATTCACTTAAATTCCAAGCGATGCTAAGACAGGCTTTATTTTTACCTAGAAATATTGCTTGTGCACTTACTTATGTCAACTTAATGAAGTTAAATCAGCACAGAGCTTGCCGATTGCCAGCTCCAACGCAAGTTTGGAGGCCAATTCAAATCTGAGTCCAGTGGTGCCTGCCACTGTACTGTTCCTTGGAGAGCAACAGAGATGTGAAAAGAAATAGTTTCTGTCTGTGTGTGCCAAAGTTGTGAGCTTGCACTGGCTTATTTCTCTGAACACTGAAAGAAAATGAATCCTTCTCCAGTCCATTGGGAACGAAAAAGGCCCTCTGTGCTGGTCTTGTGACCTTCAGACTAATGCTGACTACTCTTTATCCCTTTGCAAAGAGAAGCAGCTGGTGATAGATGAATTCCTTCCTCCCCTCGAAACCCGCAGAATTTTTTGCATTCAGGGCAAATGCTAGGTTTGAAGTAAGAAGAGGATTGCCCCCTAAGTGAAGATGATAAATAGTTTAAAATATGAATGTTTCTCCTTTTCCCCCATTACATACCTATAGCTTTTGAACTGAGCCTAAAGATAAAAGTAGACTGAGGGGAGATAATTCATTTTAACATTAAATATGATTTACTTCTGAAATAATGAAGCACATTGATGAGAGAATCTGGGAAAGAAAAGATAGCTCTTGGACTCTGTACAGTGTACTACTCTTTTTTAAATACCTTGGCAATGGTTTTGTTTGTATAGTAACACAGACGATCATACTGTTGTTGCGTATCTCCATCCTATCCATAACCTTTTAGCTGATCCCAAGTATTGTTATTGTGAAGTCCTGCAGACTGAGAAGTATCATAAATAAAGGTCAATGCAAAGTTTTCTTAATAGAGAAAACAGCTTGAGATTTAAAACATAACATTTTTTAAAATGTAAGAAAAAAAAGAGGTCAGCTCTATAAAACGTGGCTCATAAAATGTGTTTTAGGTGTAAAAGTCTGGGAAGTTTTCCCAGTGGCCTCGAAGTGCTTTGCAAATGTTAGTTACCTCCTTCATTCTTATTTCTTCCATCTATTTTCCCTTTATTTCACTGTGCATAGAGACTTTCATAATAAATCAGTGTGAATTATTCATCATCTGTAATGCAAGGCTGTAATTCAGCCTGCTGACAGCATAATCATGAGATTGAGTCGGAGGGTACAGTATGCATCTGTTATATTGGATGCATTATTCCTCTTAACGCACACTCAGGGATTATCCCAAAGTAAACGTTTGAGTTGGGATACCTCATTCTGCAGAAAGGAAAGATGTTTCACCTCCTTGTCCTTGCAATTGATTCTCTGTCTTTGTGTCTGAGGTTAAGTAATTCGTGAGAAGTATTTTTCTGTTTGAATAATCTCAAATTTGTTTAGTAAGGTTTTGCTCCTACATTTCAAAGCCTGCATAACATTATCTTTACTGCTGTATACCAAAAAAGCAATTTGACTCCTTTCTTGACTTCTGTATTTAGGAGTTTGTAGCTCATGCTCCCTTCCGATGGAGATGCTGCTTAACTTACTCTGTTTATCGTTTCACTGACAGGCAAACAGCAAGATGTCTGCAGCACAGAAGGCTCTGGCCAAAGTTGATAAGAGTGGAATGAAGTCCATTTCTATGTTCTTCAGCTCCAAACCTAAAACATCAAAATAAAGACTTGTTCTTGAAAAGGGGTTATTTTTACGTTAAGCTAAAGTGTTATTTGTTAGTATAGTATACGCAGGGCATGTTTGTATGTACGTGGTGGAGGGTGATGAAGAGATCTGTGAACTAGTGTGGGACAGAGCTGCTATGCCTCAGTGCGGCAGGGCAGTACCATGCAGATGTTCCAGCCTGGGTCAGGATGACAACCTGGCTGCGTTAGCATGGTCCTGTGAGCTGAGAAGCAAGGTCTAGCACGGCACCATACTGTACCACTGCTTGTTCTAGAGCAAGCTCAGTCAAGGCTACCACAGAGTTTTCTCCATTGCACTCCATTCTGGGCTGGAAACGTGCCCTCCTTTGAGTTTTTTTAAGGTGAGGTTTTTTTGTTCATAAGGAGCATTATTTTTTGAGACTTTCTGGGGATTTTTACCCAGTATAACACCAGAGTAGAATGACATTGTTAGATTTTTATGTTGACCCAAATCTAAGTGCTGATGTAAGCATTGCTGTTGGTGGCAATTTATTGAGGCAAAGATAGTGTCTATATTAGGATTTTGTTTGTTTTGAATATGCTGGAAACAAATTGCAATAAATGTCAATGTGCATGTAATGCAATAAAGTGCTTTTTGTAACAAGTCTGTGCTGCTTTTATTTGCTGTGTGTTTCAAGAGTTAGATTAAGCTTCACAACATTTCTTAAGAGGTTTTGATATTTTCTTGTGTATAAATTTTAGTCCTTAAAGAAGTACAACATCACTTTGGGCTTACATGATAAATCTCTTAACACATAGTAATATAGGGATATTTTTATATTCAGTTCCAAAGTCAATAGGTCATAACAAAAAAAAAAAAAATTAAGGAAAGAATTGTTTAAAGGAAAAAACTGGGGCTTTCAAAGACCTATTTGGAGCTGGATGTGTAATTCAAGAGCTTAAGTATGGGTGTCTTGGATAAGGTTTGTTTTATGAAGTTTTGCACAGGGTAGGACTGTTACTTAAAACGCACCACTCACTCTTAGGAGCATTCATCCCTCATTACAGAATATTCCTGTATATGCCGAGGGATAGCTCTCCGCTATGTTGCAGGTTCTCTGATTCACAGGATTGAAAAAGAGATGGAGTCACTGTATAGATGTATAGGTATAGCCTGGAGGTGTACAGGTCTAGGTGCATAGGTTTGCATAGGTCTGGCCAGTTCTGCACGGCACTAACTCATAGTGTCATCCACCAGTTGTTGCACTGAGCCATTACTGTGAATCAACTACAATGTGTGTTTTAGAAAGACACGCTTAAAATATGTCATTCTTTGCTACTTAAGCTCAGTAGAGAATCTGCGAATCTGCCTGTAACCCTTGGTAATGGGGAGTTTCAGAGGAACTAGGAGTTTCTTCATTTTTTAGTAACTATGCCACTTTTCCATTTCAGACTTACTTGCTGTTTACAACCCATGGATTACAGTGGTGTCTGTTAGGCTTCAGAGCTCTGTGGCATCCTCTTCCAACCAAAAATGAAGGAGAAGCCTTGCTCTGTGCCATCTGCAGTTTTGCAGTTGTTGTTGGGGTTTGTACGCCTTTCAAACCAGTGTTTTTTCCAAAGTGTTGGGCATAATTTGTAACTGGGGAAGTCAGTATGGTTGGAATTCCAGATAGAGGAATATATTTGGAAATATATGGAATTATTATCTCTAATTACAGAGAGATTTATTTAATGAATGTGAATGGCGTCCCAATAGCTTACAGTTAGTATGCTTCCAGTTCTAAAAATGTTTGTCTGAAGTGGATTATCTAGAATCAAAATGAAGTTCATTAGAAAAAATAAATGCTTTTCAGGCATTCTAAGGAATCACTACTGGAAGTCTTCCTTATCTCTGAAAATCGGCCCATAGTACTAGTGTTTGAATGTAGGTTGAGAAGTGTGTGGTTCAGAAGCAGAGACTTCATTGGTTTTTCAGGTATAATCATTATCCCAGGCCATTTGGTGCTTTAATGACATTCCAGTAATGAATGACAGTTTTCTGAAACAATATAAGGAGGTGGGGAGCAATAGAATCATAGAATGTTTTGGGTTGGAAGGGACCTTGAAGATCCAACCCAAGGAGTTCCAACCCCCTGCCATGGACAGGGACACCTCTCACTAGACCAGGTTGCTCAAAGCCCCGTCCAACCTGGTCTTGAGCACTTCCAGGGATGGGGCACCCACAGCTTCTCTGGGCAACCAGTTCCAGTGTCTCGCCACCCTCACAGTAAAGAATTTCTTCCTCATATCTAGTCTAAATCTACCCTTTTACAGTTTAAAACCATTACCCCTCATCCTATCGCTATGCTCCTTGATAAAAGAGTCCCCAAAATCCCCAGGAATTGCTATGTGGAGAAATTCCTGTTGTACCACACTGCCTTGTTGTTCAACTGTCTTTAGCAGAATTTCACCAGCCCTATCAGTAAAGTTTCCTTTTCTGACATTAACTATCAGACAAGTTTAAAATTAATAGTAGGTATCAATGTATGTGGCAATTTCTATGGGCACCACCTTTGGAATTGCCATCTTGATATTTTTTTCTGCCTTACTTGTCTGGGCTGTAGGTGAAGACCAGCCCTGTAGCAGCACGTATTGGTTTATCCAATGGGTCCTTGCTATCTTGCTGTGATGGTTGGTTGGTTGGACTCAATGAAGTGAAAGATCTCTTCCATCCTAGACAATTCTATGGTTGGAAAGAACTAGCATTTGGTGAGCCCAGAATGAGCAATTGCAGTCATGAACTGGGAGGGTTAGATTTTGAAAAACATTCGGCCTAGCCCAGCAGCTTATTTGACTGTCAAAGAAAACCCCCAATTTCATATCAGTAAGAGAAGGGACGCGCCAGTGATGGCAATTTTCGAAAACCACCAAAGTGCAGGATAATGGTATGAAAAAAAAAAGAGAAAAAGAACAGGCACGTGCTGTCATGTTAATGGAGAAGTTTTGTGCAGTCAGCAACATCTTGAAGAGTATTTTGGTAAAAGAGAGAAAAGGAATTGTGTATCTATTAGTGGAAGGCCAATTCCAAGCACCAGAAAATGTTAAGAAGGCAGAGAAGCATGGGATGGACATTTGAGCGGAAAACTAAGAGTGGGAGAGGGTTACATTAGAAACAGGAACTATGAGGTAGGACATAGTAGAAGCTCTTCTTCTGGATATTTAAATCTGCTAATTTTAGGGATGTGGTTTTTACTAGTTCAGAAGTTTTGTGAAATAAGTTTTGGAACTGCGTCTTTTCATTGACTGAACAGTTCAAGAACCTTTCTTCTAAGAAAAAGTCCCAGTTTCTCTGGTCAGAACTTGGGACGGAAGGAGGACAATCCTGTGCTGACTTCTGATCTGGGGTACCGGTGGGTTTTTCTCTTTCTTTGTACATGACTTTCACATCTGCCGCTGCGCTCAAGGACTAAGTCCGGAGTTCTTCCTCTGTGCGTAGATGCCTTGTTCTTTAGTGTGTCACATCTCGACTTCAGCTGTCAGCTTATGCTGTAACTTACAACAATAGTAATTTTATTAGTGACTGTGCTTTTGGTTGAGCAGGAATTTATGCATGACAAAAAAAATAAACCATTTCCAAAAGCCATTAGAGCTTTCACGTGAAAACAAAAACTCTTTTCCCTTTAGGAAAGAATGAAATACATTTAGTAACTTTGAAACTTCCTCAACATGTAGCTGTAAGAAGTTATGAAGAGCATGTGGTGCCAAATACATAAAACAATATTTCCTACCACAACGAGGATTTAAATATAGTTACTATGCCTGGCCAGCAGTAGCAGTAGGTCATTATGAAGTGCTGCTTTGCTATTTCTTCCTTGTTTAGCTTAGTATGAAACAATACGCCAGCACCGTTATGGAAACGTGGTCTTACTTTACTTCTTTTTGGCATTAACAGGCCATCTCTGCGTGTTTATGTAAATATCTGATGAGTTGTGATGCTTTTATAGTTGTTGTTTTGGGATTAAGCAGCTCTTATGTTTCCACTTTTTTAGAGTTCACTTTGCAAATGGGTTGACATCAGTGGGCATGGAAAACTTCA
Source organism: Arenaria interpres (assembly GCA_013399435.1). Lineage (NCBI taxonomy): Eukaryota > Metazoa > Chordata > Aves > Charadriiformes > Scolopacidae > Arenaria > Arenaria interpres. The sequence continues at coordinate 2,827 of VXAK01027503.1, read as the reverse complement.
TGTGGAAATACCAGCACTGACTTAGAGATGTGTAAGGGTTGGACTTGCACATCATTTTCAGTCTGAAGTAATACACTTGGTTCTATTTGTAGAAGTGACAATTGGTGATTTGAATATTTTCAGTGGAGAAGGCGGCATAGTTGGCAGAATTTGCATTCAGATCTGAAATTCAGAAGAGTTCAGTGACGCTTGTTTTCAGGTGTTCAGTTGCATCTGAGGATGTTTTTTAGAGGGAAACTAAGTGCACGGATGCTTATTTGAATGCATTATGTTTATGACTCGGGGTTTCTCTTTCCTTTTCAGATGCCTGTGCAAAGACGTGCAAAGAAGAAATGAAAGGAACATAAGAAGACTTGCTAATATTATTTTAACTTGCCATAATCTCAAAGCAGCTTTTAAAGGCTTTTTTTACGCACTTTCTGAAAATAAATGCTTGAAGTTAGACATGCCTTGTTCCAAGAAAAAGCAAATCTCAGCAGATTAACATTGTTAAATATGCGGTGTGTTAAACATACACTGCTTCAAATTTTATAGCTTACACACTATTGGTCTATCGGGCCCTTCCAGGAAAGCACTTACGAGCATGCCTAATGTTAAGCACATGAGCAGTGATCTTAAAGTCAGCAGTGTAGTTGTTCGTGTGGGTAAGTGCTTTGCTGGATCGGCGCCTAAAGCCCTGTTAGGTGCTGAGCATCCTGATCCATATCCAGCAAAGCACTTACGTCCATGCTTATCTTGAAGTGGAAGAGCCAGTCTTAACTAATATTTGTGCATTAGTCTTCACCGTAAAACCTCTCTTGGCACGACGACTCACATGCTTAAAATTAAGCACCTGCCTAAGTATTTTGCAAGGTCAGACCAACAGCATCCTCGAGCAAGTCTTAAATAAGGACTTGATTATGTATGAATTTTCTCTTTTTTTGTATGAATTTTCTTTTTTTGTATGCTTTTTTTAACAAGAGTAGATGATTTTTGTGGCCATAATTACAAGTTTTAGAAGCTGCATAGCAAAGTACGTTGTATGCAATTTTCTCCTTTCTTTTTCAAAACCTAGCCAAATTCAGCAAGATGGCCTTTTTGGACTAGAATTCCAATGTTCAGACTTAGAATCATCCAAAATGAAAAGTAAAAAAGTTAATTCTATTTTTTAGGACATTTACATTTTTGGAAATTATTTCACTGGGTTTGCTTTAAATGGTTTTATCCAACCCTGACCCTTTATCCAGAAGATGGCACCTGGCTCTGGTTGTGCGGACAGTCTGACTCGAAGTGCTAACGCTTGAGATAGGATGTGTGTTCAGAAGGGCAGAGGAAGTTGCTTCCTTTTTCTAAGGGATTGAAACTTTAGAAATGTATAAAATAACATGTACATTTTGTGTTGAGAACTGTGTAATCCTCCAGAGAAAAAAAAAAAAAAAGGACCTAATTATTTATTATTTTTAAAATCATGTGAGAGGCACTTTTTGTGGAGTGAACTTCAACCAAAATGTTGAGTCTACATAAAACATGCAGGAAAGGGATGCTAATGAGGTCCTTAAGTGATCTGTCAGATGCAGCCTGATGTTTTTAACTGAAATGCCTGATTTATCAAACTCCCATTAATATTTAACTCTTTGCTATGAAACTTTGAAAAAGTTATAACTGAAAAGATTTTGAACATAATGAATGTGTACTTCTGTAAATTTTAACTATGACCCCAGTTCACCGACACCTACAGCAAATGGCCAAAATGATACGTGAAGCTTGAATGTATTTGAAGCATTCTAGATCAGAAGTTAAAAATTATTTTACTTCCACTCTGGCAAATTCAAGTCAAATGAGAGCTCCAAGAGTTTTTTAGGACCTTGCTGAAAACTAAATTCCAAGACAAAGAATCAAAAGCTCATTCAACTTCCTTTTCACTTTATTTTGATCAGCTCTTGTTTCAGAATATGAAAAACTGGGACCGTTAGCCATTTAGAAATCATGTATGAAAGGAATTATAAACTGAATGCTTATTTTAAAAATTTGCACTGAATTCTTTTTGTTACTTTTATGCATGTCAGGATAAGCAATGTGCACTGTCCCTTTTCAAGGAAAAAAAAATTATTTTAGCATAGTTTTCTAGACAGTACTACAAGAATATTATATGGGTCCAAGGTGAAATTTCTATTTTTCTAGATTATATTAAAATAAAGGGTTGATGTAGGAATAAGATTATATATTTCAGTAAAGTATAGTTCCATTTTTTTGTAAGATTTTATTTTTAATTCATGTACAAGAAAGAAATAAATACCTTTGGAATAATGTCTTGATTGTTACTTTGTTAATTTAACAGAAAAATACAAAGAAAATGCAGTGCAATCAGACTACTGATGCTGCTGGCCTCCACAAGCTCATTAGTCATCCTTAGGCTGAGTTGAAGGAAATAATGAATCCTGAGATAGATATGAATCTAAAAGTTCATTAAGACAGATCCAGTGAAGCAATTAGGCTAATCCTTGAAGACCTTACTGTACAGATGTTCTAGTGAAAACCGGTTTCTGTGTGCACATAGTTGTTGGCCTCCGTACTGTGCCCATTTTGTTTTTTGTGAATGCGGTGGTAAATCTGTGAGAGATGGTGGGATGAGGAGAGTCGAGGTGAAGTTCGCAGATGACACCAAGTTGGGTGGGAGTGTTGACCTGCTGGTGGGTAGAGGGGCTTTGCAGAAGGATCTGGACAGGCTGGATGGATGGGCAGAGGGCAACGGGATGAGTTTCTTTAAGGCCAAGTGCCAGGTCCCGCACTTGGGTCACAACAACCCCAGGCAGGGATACAAGCAAGCCTGGGTCAGAGTGGCTGGAGA
>VXAK01027502.1:0-15084 GCA_013399435.1 Arenaria interpres | reverse complement strand
GTGAAATTCAGTGAAATTCAATTACAAATTTTCATACCTTTGTTCACATGTGTTTCCATGACTCTTGCATGTAATTGCACGTCCCCTTTGGTGGGAACATTTCTCACATATTTATGTTAAATGATTGTTGACTTTAGCTGTACTGCTACAGTGTTTCATGATGCTTGTTTACTGTTACCAATTGTATTCTTTTAGTATGCTTATAGTAGGGCTTAAGATAGAAGAGTACTAATTATGCAGATTAGCTTATGATTCACTGCTTTGCCTGCAAAGCCCCTGCAAAACGCTTTGACTGTGAACTTTAGGTTCTGTGACGGCTTATTAAGTGTAGGCATGATACTGTATTCAGGTTAGTTTTCAGTACATGTCATGCTTTATCCAACATGGTTTGCCCAAACTCCTGTAAAGTAGAATAAGATTGTGTAGGAGTCCTGCTGCGAAAAGCTTAGCTGGAATTTCGTGTTGCCTATATGTACCCAGGACAGGTTATGTACAGAACCACCAGAATTCATTGAATTCCTCTGGTCCACAAAGGTAGTTTAGCAGCATCTGAAATGTCTTCATGGTTAGTTGTTACTTTGGACTCAACATCCCAAGACAGTGGAGGTACTATTTCCAGCTCTGTGCATTTCCTTGAATCTTGGACATTAGCTTATACTCTGGATTTATGATGTAGTGAGAAAACAGAGTATACCTATGAACTCATTTTCTTGTCATGCCAATAAACCTCAGTTTCTTTTCTGTCCCTGAAAGAGAGACCCTAGACTCAACCCAAAAGGAACTATTTTTTTTCAAGTCACTAGATTTTTGTTTTCACAAATTTTGGATTTTTCTTGTCAGGTCTACCCTGAAAAATAAACACTTTTTGCTTTTTGTGATATTTTGCTCTCACTAAATGCCCATAAAACATTCTTTTTCTTTATTTCCTGATTCTCCTTTTATTTATTTCTATTTTTCAATTCTAACGACTGGGTCCATTCAGTATTTGGGGGAATGTAGTGTTGTTTTTGAAGGGGGGTTGTTCTGTTTTGATTTGGTTGCTTGCTCTTTGGTGCTGCATGGACTTCATAACCTCTTTTAATCAAACTGATAATCTGCAAACGAGATAATCCAGGGAAAAATTATTGGAAACTGATGGTAATGTACTTTTTTCTTCTAAGTGTACTCAAACACACACAATATGATGTGCTCCAAATAGGGAGAAAGGAACTAGGAAAGACTTTTTGGTAAGGAGCCTACACAGTTTCCAAATCCACCTGGCATAGGCAGCAGTACGCATCCAGAAGGGTTGGTTTGGTTTTTTTTCCTATAGTTTGACAACATCTTTCTGCTCATTGTTAACTTTGTTTCCCTCCTTTGTGATCCTCTGTTATAACCTTTATGCAACAAACAAGATTTACTTGATTTTTTTCCCCTTCAATTTCCTTTCTCCCTTAATTTTTCTTTCAAGTGAACTCATCTTGCTTAATCTCCAGTCTTCACATCTATAATTTAATTCATGAAAATTACACTTTGATAATGCCTTTCCTTCCAGTTTATCTGTCCACTAAAGCATATACATGACAAGTTTCTCAGTTATAAGGCTTCCAGTCCAATTACTTCACCTTTGGAAACTCTCTGAGAGGTCTAATTCAACTTATCCACAGGTATTCCCCCCTCCCTCCTACGCAGAAAGCTTTGCTTCAGTGATTCCTTTCATGTAGAGATCTGGAACATGTACCAGTTTGGGTTCAGCTTTCTTGGAAATATTCTGGTAAACTGGAAACAGCAATAAAATATTCAAGTATTGTAAGGGGTGATTTACAAGGAAAGACTGAAAAAGAAAAATATCTACTGATTCACTAACTGATCACTAAGTCAGGTTATGATAGATCTAGAAATATTTGAAGGCCAGGATAGAGAGAAATTATTGTACCTGTAGCACATTTATGTATGTGCACACTATCAAGTAACATTTCAAATTATCTTAAAAACCAATGATATCTCTTACTGTGATCTTCAGTCCATTGTTTAAGCCTCTTTTCTGTCTATATGATTTTGTGAAAGTTTAAATTTCCTGCTTAAATTCTCAGCCATTGGTTTTCCTTCATACAGTGATAATTCTTATTTCTCCCTAGCTGACTTTTTGTCCTTCCTGGGCTTTTAAAAGCGTCTTATAAAACCTCTCATATTTATAAGAGCATTAATGTATCTTATTCTCCTGGCAACATGCAATTACTTTTGTTTAACATCAGCTCTTCTGGAGACATTTGTTCAAACTGTCGTTAGAACAGAGTATAATTATTTTTTCATTTCTTCCCTGAGAATCTTTGGGCATTTCTGCACTGTACTATGGGTAGTAATTGGTAGAGTTACAGCTCATTGGAGCTGTAACTAAAGCTCGGGTCTCACCTTAGCAGGTAAGTGCCATAAAAAGTAAACTGCAGAATCAGACTTGTATTCTCACCACATTAATTGCTTCCTACTAGTTGCAACAGTTTCAGAGGATAGAGAGAGCAGTCATAGGTGAAATATGTCTCCCAGGAGAGAACTTAATCTGGGATACTAAAATCCTGGGCTGAGGTCTCTAGCCACTGAACTAAAACATGAAAGAGGTTTGAAAGTGAATATATATATTTTATTAAGGATTGTTAAGGGGTCTTGAGGCTTTACTAGTGAAGTCTAGAGACCCTAAACAACTTCAAAGTTCTGTGACTCTTGAACAGATATTTAAGGATCTAAATTTTGGTTTACTGGCATATGTGGCATCAGTTTATGTCAGATAAAATCACATCAATCTTTTTATAAATCCCAATTAATTAATCATGCTATGAGTTGTGCACAGTAAGGAGGTGCTGTCTACATCCATGATTTTATTGCTACATGTTATTGTTTTGGTAAAATACATGTAACTTCTCTATTCACAAACAATCCATGCTACTCTTCTTTGTGAGAAGTCCAAGATCTTTTCTGAATGTAAAACAATCATTACAACAGGAAATGGTGTTCAGTCTCCTAATTTGGTGAAGGAAAACTCAGAAAGTATTTATTTATGTAGGTTTATATTTGTAATCAATTAGTCCAATAATATATGTTGCACAGAGCAGGAGGAAAGAAACTCTCCCCCTGAGTTAAGCTCTGTAGTCTACAGAAAAATATAAACCTTTGTAATTACTCAAGCAGAGACACCTAGAGCTGTTTGCCTAGGACCACATCCACACAACTTTTAAATATCTCCATGGAGTAAGACTGAACAGCCTCCCTGGGCAACCTGTGCCAGTGTTCGGTCACTCTCACAGTGAAAAAGTGTTTCCTGATGTTAAAATGGAACCTCCCATGTTTCAGTTTGTGCTCATTACCTCTGCTCCTGTCACTCAGCATCACTGCAAAGGACCTGGCTCCATCCTCTTTGCACTGTCCTATCAGGTGTTCGTACATATTAACACATTTCCCGCCACCACAACCTCAAGCCTTCTCTTCTCCAGGCTATATAATCCCAGCCCTCTCAGCCTTTCCTCATAGGAGGAATGCTCCAGACTCTTAATCATCTTTGTGATGCTTCTTTGGACTCTCTCCAGCATGTTGATGTACTGAGGAACCCAGAACTGGACACAGTACTGTAAGTATGGCCTCACCACAGCCGAGTAGAGGGAAAAAGTAGAAAGGACTTAAAAAACACCATGTTCTTTTCAGAAATAAATGAACAGTCTGAAGTTACTGTGGAATGAAGTTTAGCCTGGGAACCTAAATACCTCTCTGTCTTCACTCCTACTGCTATTAAATACAGTACTGAATATGGATTTTTGATGCCTAATATTTATCTGAAGCAGAATTCAGATGCTAGACTAAGTAAATCAAGCTGAAAGTTTTCACTTTAGCTTTAAAAATCAAAGGCAAGTGGAAACTAATATTTTCACCTGTTAAATTCTTCAGGTGCCCAGAAAATGACTTAAGAGAATGATCAAAATAGCTTCTGTCTTGTCAGAAATAAAAAAAATAAGCACAGACTTACCAGTAAAGATAATGCAGAATATTCAAATGAAATACCCTGTTACTAAAATTCCTGGAGTAGACAAGCTCAGTTGATGATCTCAGATGTGTCTACCACACAACAGCAGCATTTACTTTAGCAGAATAAAAAAATAGTAATAATTAGATCACACATTCAGAGAGCCGAAAAAATAGATTAGGTCTCTTCAAAGTACACAGAGATTCGAAGTCATGTTTTTCCCCTAGAAACAGTCTGAAATATGAGTGAGAATCTGTTACTGCCCACTGAAATTTTTCCTGCAGGAGGTTCAAAATTACCATGTACCAGATGAGGGTAATTTGGAGGTTAGGGCTCTAACTGTGGATGGAGAATCATGGGGATAGGGCCATCATTTTCAGATCATAGTTACCTAGATAAAAGAACTAGTATGTAAATTTTTGATGGTTTTACTCTAAGCTAATCACTTCGGATTCATCCAGATGTAACAAACGTATATATAGTCAGGGCAATTCATCAAATCTTGAAATAAGTGTATAAAACAGACAAAAGGAAACAAACTCTGGATGAAGACTCATGCAACAGAGAGTTCAGAAGACTATTTTATACCAAATAATTCACTAAAATGGCTGAAGCCAGATGAGATGACATCTAAATGCTACTGTTTGGGTTATTTACATTAAATACAGAGAGATAAGCAGTTCTGTGGCACAATTTGACTCATCCAGAAATAAATGATTAAACTGTGTGAGATGAACAATGTCACAACAGTATCTATTTACATAGCCTAAGAGAATTGAGAATGGAGTCAAGGTTAATTAACTCAGATGTCGATGGTTATTCCATAGACATCTCCAATTTTTTTCTATTTCTTTTTTTTTTTTGTGATTTATTCTGCCCTACAAGACTTGTGACTTAGTAAGAGCTTGGGTTTTAATCTAGCAGAGTTTAGAATGGTACTGATAATATTTATGTAAATGCTACTGAACATTATATAGTTTTGGAAGGTTTACTATACCTGTTGAATAACATGATGTTAATTGAATCTCTTTAATTTCGGTCTATGAAGTTGATTATTTTGTGAAATTAGATGCAAACCTGACATTTGTGCTGCTCATCTCCTCTATAGACATTATTTATGTCGACATTTTGAATGAATAGTGATCCCCTTACAGCATGATGGGTCTAGAGGCTTATTTGTAGTTCTCAGTAATGACAGGATGAAGCATTATGAGTTCATTAATTGCAGATTTATTCAACCTGTTGCTACTGACAAGAAACATATTAAACCCTGCATTATAATGCTTCCATTTTCTCATCTTGTAGATACGGGCATGTATACCATGACCATCTAATTTACTTTTACTGGTACATTTCGCTGATAACTTTTGCTTCTCCAGTCTACCATTGTTTGTTTGTTTCTGAAAATAATGGTAAATATATAGAAAGATTTAAATATTAGACTGAGCAGCACCACAGAAGATGAAAAAAAGACTGAGAGAAGTTTCACAGAAACCTCACAGAGATGAGATCCTGAACCCCTAACTGTGTATAAAAGGGTAAGACCAGATTAAGGTAGAAATTCCCAGGATGGAGGAAACGTAGAAGATTATGACTTCTGTCAACATGAAAAAAAGTTGTTGTCTTCTCCCACAGATAATTCAGCTCCATAAGTTCTGTGACCTGATAGCAAAGGAAGGGGAAGAGACCATGTCTGAGCAGGTATAAAAGTCAGATGAGAACTGGTAATTGAAATTACTTAGAGAAAACCCTATCTACCAACTTGACTGTCTTCTCTAGAGATTTGCTGCTTTTCTCAGGTGCTCAGAATGGGGATGTTGCAGAGAAGGTATTAAGGCTCATCTAGGCTTCACATTATCAGCCACTGCAACTTATCCATATAGGCACCAATAATAATGCCAGGAGAGACTTCTGGTGTAACCCAAGCAACTATTTAGCTCTCGAAATAAAATTGAAGGAGCGCATGGTGGTCCAGGTGGTTTCTTCTCCATGCTGCTGGTGAAAGGGAAAAATCTGGGGAGGAGCAGTCAGATCCTACAGGTCAGTGCTTCGCTTCACAGCCCAGGTTGACAATGGGGATTTAGTGTTTGTGATCCTGAACCCTCTTTGAGGATGAAGGAGTGCTGGAGAGAGACAGGATCCACCTGATCCGTACCCAGATTACTTGATGAGAGTACATAAGTGTATTAAGTCCTTAAAGAACCTAATGAAATCTTTCCCATGCGTGTAGGGGTAATGTTAGAGAAAAAAAACCTCACAGCTAAAATATGCAAGAATGGTAAGAGGAACTTATAAAGGACCAAACAAGGAAAATGTGGGCAAGCTACTGAGTGGGAGATTGATCTAGTGGCAGCAGACTGAGGTAAGGCTAATCTCATAGTTTCTTTGCTCTTTGTTTTAACCAACTAGTTCTCCCAAACCTCTGTGCTTAATGGCAGGGATCAAACTGAAGAAGAATACCAGTAGTGGATGAGTCAGGAATTATTAAAGAGCACCTGACTTCTACAAGTCCATCAAACCCTTTGGGTTGTACTTAAGAATGCTGAGAACTGACTGATATCATGGCAATATATCTTAAAATATCTTCAAATGATCATGGAGATCAGAATAAAAGTAAATGATGCACCTACCTTCAAGAAAGGTCAAAAACATGATTTGGGCAGCCAAAGGCCAGTCAGGCTCCCTTTTGTCTTTGGGAAAATGGTGGAATTGGTCCTCTTGGAGCACATTTTCTGCAGCTGGGAAGAGTAATTCCTTGCAAAGCTACAGGATGAGACTGACAGACTGGGAAGCAGCTTGATGAAAAGATCCTGAGGTTCTTGGTAGAGAACCTCAGAGTGAAAGCAAGCCGGCAGAGTGCCCTTACAGCAGCAAGGGCTGAGAACATCCTGGGCTGCATGAACAGCAGCATAGCCAGTAGATAAAGAACCCTCTACATAATGCTTATTATACTGCATCAAGATACTGAGTTCAGTTCTTTGCCCCTCAATATAAGACACGCCTCAATTGCAGTGAGTTCATCAGAGGGCCACCAGGTAGCCAGGGCTGGAGCATTTGCTCCAGAATTATTCAGGTTTTTTTTTTTCTCTGTGCTTGCTTGTAGTTTTACATACAGTTTATATTCATTACAAGGATGTACCAGGTATTTATTGCAACAGTAAATTTCAGAGGGAGTGACATTCTGGAAACCACTTTTTGGGTAATTTGTATTTTGTAACCACACTGTATAGTGTTTAAGAAAAAAATACTATACCATTAAAATTTAGAGACCTCAGTTACAAATCCTATCATTAAGACACACAAATCTCCACAAAATAACTGCTAACCAACTTTGAACATATGCTCTCTTTAGAGTTTCTTTTAAAGTCACTTCATAAAATAATCTCAGGATATGTAAGAATTAATTAAGATCTGCTTTGTAGAAACACTGTATAAAAGTCAGTATGTTGTTTCCAACAGTGCTGATTAAGACCAAGGCTACTTTCCCTACCAGAGTTATTGCAAGGAATGTAAAAGTATTAGTACATTGGGGCCTCTTCTGGGAATTCAAGTGTGAATTTTACCCTGCTGAGTTCTACTGACAGCATGTAGTCTCTTCATTCCAATGTCACTGTAATAGATTACTTCTTCTCTCCTTCTGTCCCCTCCTCAACTCCCTCTTCAACTTCTCAATTCTTCTTCTCACCTCTTCCACTGGATGATATCTGTCTTTTGGGGGAGGGGGGGTAGTGGTGGTAGGTGTGTGCAGAGAGGGAGGGGAGTAAATTTGAAAGGAGGGTATCAGACAAACCTGATGGCAAAGATTCCTGCCACAGTCAACTGAATCCTTTATTTTCATCAATTAATGGCGTTAGTTCCTTTCTACCCTATAGCTACACATGTGACATCTTATTATAGAAACAATGCAGGTATATAACTGAAGTCTCAAAGAGTGAATCCCAACTGGATGGGGGGACAAAGAGAACCATAAGCACAAAATGCAGCACTTTAAAAACAGCAGTAATAATAACAACAAATGGATAATAAATGATTGAATCACAATCTTTAAATCAAATATGATTACTCTCCTTTTTTTTCTGGAAGCTGAAAAACTGAATTATTTAGAACTATTGATACAGTTCTCTGACATGAGCCCTTTTTAGAAGACCTCCCAGTCACTGAAAGCTTAGCAACCTAGTTTTCTCATTTACCCATGTGGAAACTCTTACAGTAAGGTGGGTTCTTTTCTGCATTTCAGTCTTTGTCTAAGAACAATTTGCCTAACATAGAGTTTCATCTAAAGTGTCTGATGGTATGTGAGATATCCACATGGGACTAGCAGAAATGATGCAGAGTATATTTGTGTTCTCCTGTGAAGGCAACTGATGGTCATGTGGGAATCTGAAATAGTACTAATTGGCTATATTTAGCTAATTGTCTCCCATTCCACATTTCTTACTGCATTTATTTCAGTTCATAGATTTTGGATATGGTAGTTTTTCCATCCAAGTATCTATATCCATATGGATATTCATATCCATATGGATATGGATGCTTTTTTCACAGTATCATTGCACCTTGACGACCTCCTTGATCCACTGTACACCCTACCTTTTTTTCTTTCACTTTTTTTTTTTTTATTTTGCATGGAGTATTTCCCTATCCTCTAAGAGAGAACCAACTGTTCCTTGGATTTCTGGCTAAAATGACAGTAGATTTATCTGGCATTACAAAATATAAACCTTTGCATTAATAGGCGCAAGCAATAATTTTCAAATGCAAAACATACATAGGAATGTAACACCCCTGTGAAGGTATATATATATATGTATAAACAAAGAAGGATATTGTGAGGGTAAGCATAACATCAGAAAAAATAGGCGGACACTAAGAAAGTATTTTGTATATATTTTTAAGTTATCATTAATGGTGCTTTTCTGAATTATTTAGATTATTTGAATTATTAGACTGTTAAAATCTTAATAGGACTAACAGTATTTTTTTTTCTCCAAACACAAAGTGTGTTCCCTCTTGCCCACCACAAAATTTTGAATGCAAAAACTTTTTATAATGAAAATGTGTCATAGAAGAAATTATATTTGGAACTGTGTAAATTAAAACACAAAATATTTTTTCATGAGTTCACAAAAAATATTGATCAATTTTTATTTCTGCAGTTCATAAAGCTCTATCCATAATAATTTGTTGTTTTGTTTTTTTTTTAAGCCACATTTATTTCATTTTTATTGTAAATATTTTTCCCTTGAAGATTGTTCAGCTGTTAACTCATTGCTGACTCAATGATACAGGAACAAAGAGATGTTATCCACCATTACTTTGATAATGTTTGGATGCTTCTGTTAACAGATGCCTTCAGATTTTCAGGTAAAATATGCACACAGAACTAAATATCTAAATGCATTTATATAGTGCCTATGTTTTTCTTAACATATTGCCTGTGCCCCTCACATATCTCCAAAATGAAACACCTTTAATTTCCTGAACAAAGACTTTAAGAAATGGATACAAAAATAGGCAATATTCCAGAGATGGGAAATTAAAAAGGAACAAAATATTTCATAAGTAGCTTAGCCTTCAAAAAAATGATCTAGAGGACAGTACTGCAGGAAGAGTTAAATTCTATGTCAGATTCTGTAACTGTGAAAATGCATAATGCTCTGATTGTGGTCGTTCAGAGCTGACTGTATGTAATATACCACAGAGACCTCATTTTTAAATGTTTTTTGTATGAACCTTGTGAGTACAATGAGGCAATTTTATAATGGTGCTACACACATGGCAGTTGTAATACATGATCATGATAATTTAAAATGACTACATTTACTCTATGGTATACTTCAATATATTTCTTTCAATTAAAATTAATGTGAGGACATTCTAAGTTTAAAAATATGCTGGGTGTTAAGAGGATACAGGCTTTCAACATAAGCTTGCTCTAACCAAAAGCAATTACTTTAAATTTTCTTGGCCTGTATGGCACAAAAAGTGCAATTGGTGAGCAGTGATGCGTGGTGTTCCTCAGGGACTGGTACTGGGACCAGTACTGTTTAACATCTTTGTTGGTGACATGGATGTTGGGATTGAGTGCACCCTCAGCAAGTTTTCCGACTACACCAAGCTGTGTCGAGCAGCTGACGCGCTGGAGGGAAGGGGTGCCATCCAGAGGGACCTTGAAAGGCTTGAGAGGTGGGCCTGTGCAAAACTTGTGAAGTTCGACAAGGCGAAGTGCAGGGTCCTGCACCTGGAACCTGGCAATCCCAAGCACAAATACAGGCTGGGAGGAGAATGGATTGAGAGCAGCCCTGGCATTATGTTTGTGGCTGACTGATATGTTATTGAACTATGTGACTAATAGAACAATGAAACCAGAGAAACAGCTCTAACCACAGATTTTATTTTTTTAGTTTCTTAGGCAAGACCACCATATCTTTTTACAAAAAGGAAAACAGAGGAAAAAAAAAAGGAAGAAAAAAAAGCCAACCCCAAAAATCTAGACCCAATATCATCAGAAAACAAATTTCCACTATTTTTTCAGAAGTTAATATGCTTGCAAATTTAAATGGTTGGGACTTTAAGGCTTGATCGGACAAAAATATATATATACTTTCTATGTATTTTGATAACTGGTTTCTGACGGAAATCGTGAAAGCTTAGAAAAAATTATTCTCCAAGGCCAGATAGTTGTCCAAGACCTTCTTTGAGGTAAACCCATCCCTTAAGCATTTCTAGGGCTGGAGATCCCAAACTTACTAAACTTAACAGATCTGATCAAAACCATGTAAATTCTTGTATACCTCTTTCAGATGTATGATCCTTTTTAACTCTTGCTAATTAGTGTTGAGTTTCAAAACGACATGTGAAGCCTGTCTGAACTTCAGGTATAGCTACTACTAAGTTAATTATCAAAGGTTTCCCTTTGACCAAGAATCAAGTAACAACAAATATTAATAAAGTAGGAAAATATATAACTGATATACATATATCACTTTCACTTAGGGAGTTACAGATTACTGCAATGTCTTTACAAGACTGATAAATGAAGCCAGTTTCAACCTCCAAACCAAAGCTTTACTAGAACTTCCTTAGTACAATTTATGTTACCAGTTATTTCTTACAGGTCATGTTTTCTACTCCATGTTACTACTTACTCAAGCAGTGAAAATTTAAGACTTTTAACCTAGACTAGTTGTAAGCATACAATATTATGATGCCCTAAAGCTAGTTTCAAAAACAGTGGTTCTTGATGGTTGTTAGTTGTTGAAGAGACCTGGCCTAAGAACTCTAGTTCCACAAAAGCTGGACCTAAAGTCAGAATCTTCTTTCTTCTCCTACTGCAAACTCATGATCTCCTTTTAAAACATATTTGAAACTCTACAGCATCTAACCTTTGGCTCCGTTCCAGGATTACACACTGTGTAGTGGTGAGTGGTGGAGATGTTACTTTCCCAGGTTAACAGGTGCCACAGGCTGCTATTCCAATTGTTTAGTTACTTCTTTTCTTACAACAAAAACAGTCTTTTCCCAGTTCTTGACCTTCTGTTTCTTCAGTGACCAATACATGCTCATCAGTTATTTGATTATGATTCCAGGACCTCTGTTTTCAACCTGCACCCATATTTTCAAGGTCTTTGCCATTACCCTATGCTTAAACTGCATGGCATAGCTTCAATGATACAGTAGACATATGTGCTAAACAGTGGACCAGGACTACTTTTTAGCACAGGGCCATTGGCCCTGTGAATGCTTATCCAGGTATGCTTTATTGGTGTGCTTATGCTTGGGTTCAAAAGAAGTTAATATTAAAGTCTTAGTGTGCTTCAACTTCTGTGGTTGTAACCGCATTCTACTTTGACCATAGTCCAAACGATAACAGGTAGGATGTCCCACCCATAAAGATCAAGAAACCCCAGGAAGTTTTTAAAACATGCTTTGGGGATACTCTCCATTATCTGTGAAAACAGGATTTATTTGTTTGTAATTTTTCTGAGACAACATCTGGGGCTTTCAAGCAAAGATGTTGAATAAATGACCTGTTCTTAGGCCTCTTAAATGTAGAATGCTGAATGTTGAAGACATTCTGTTATCTTACCATGTCACCATGTTGGTGCAACTTTAATAATTACACACCTTTTTGACACTTGGCAACAGATTAGATATCAAAACTCACTATCAGTTCTCAGTGAATGAGAACAGTTCCAAGTGCGATATCAGGGTAACACAAAGATGGTGAGAGTTTGAGAAGAAAGATGTTGCTGAACATTGCTGAACATTGATTCAAAAACCCCTTTCATTCAGCTAGGGCAAAAAAAATTAATTCCAATATTAAGTACAGGTGGAAAGCATGGCTGTGTCTAAAAAGGATGTTACGTTATTTGAGAATCCTCTGACATTCATAAACTTAGTTGATTAGAACAATTCTACTGTTCATATCTTACTCTCCTGTATCTGTTCTCTTTCTTTGTTGGCAGAAGAGCAACTATTTATATTATGGGTAAAGATTATTTATCCTAAGGAATGTCTCAAAAATCTCTATGACACTAAACCATTAGTTTACTAATTTAAAATAATCCTCAAGGAACTATATGTAATTTTGCGGCTGACATAGAAATATATATCCACTAGCATTTACCACTGAAATATTTAGATTACCACCGTTTTACCATAACTAAAGTATGATATTGAAAAGCAGACTCTGTTATAGAGAGAGGCTAGCTTTATTTCGCAAAATATTCCATTTCCATTGTTTTCTATGGAATTAATCATGTATCTTTACTTTGCAGAAAGTCATCACAAGAATTCTCGGGTTTTTGTAATTTTATTTTTTCCTCTTATGTCAGAGTGCCAATCATTGTATTACTTCACTTTAAATTCCCTCCACTTTGTTTTCTGAGAAGTAAATATATAGTTACTCTGACCCTCACAATGTGAACACTTTATATAAATCACACATTACTTGTTATGTGTTGGCCTTTGGAACACGTTGCATTTGAACAGATCTTGCCTACAAATCTTCCAAAAAGAGCAACTCATTTTGATTATTTAATTGTAGAAATAAATGTCTATTGTAGATATGTAAGCATATGTTAACCTTGCTCATTAATGTTTTAATATCAGTTTGAATATGAACACCAAATGATACAGATAAACCTAATATATTTCTTCGAAAAATAAGATTAAAATAATGAAAAATATTAGATAACATTCAGAAAGGTGATATAAGATATAATTATATTTTACATTGTTCTCAATCTCATTTGCAGTAAGCTTGTACCCTAGTTTCTTGGATGGAGTATTTAGTATTATCCTTTTATATCTGCTGTCATTCATACAGCAGAAATAGAAGTAACTTCCTTATCCCAATCAATTTGCATGAACAATCCATTTTGCATGAACAATGAGATTTACTGATTCAGTAGATAGCTCATTAGTGTTCCTTTAGAGCAAAGATGCTCACTAGGGATGCCAGAGACCCACAGATCTGTTCTCATATATGCACAGGAAATAAATGCTATTGAAGGAATATGTATCATAAAAACAGTGCATAGTTGAATACACACAAAGGAATGATAAATCTATAATCTTGTCTCACAGCAGTTCTTGTTTCAGAATTCCGTTTATTATAGAAATATCAGGATATATTACCAACCTGTAATTACCAACACTTTCTCCCCAAATTTAAAAATTTTTGTAATGACTTAAATTTAGTTAACATCAATATCTTATAATGGATGTTCTCTTTGAAATTTCATTAGGAAAGTTCTTCTGTTCTTCTTTGTCTTATAGAAGCTTATGTTTCCATTGATCTCTGTTGTTTTTGACTGAATAATAGATGTATGTTAGAAGTTTCCAGTCAGAAATTCTGCTTCTGTGTAGGTTCCATTGAAATTAGCTGCAAAAACTCCCACTGTTTTTCAGTAAGAGAAAAGAAATATCCTCCTTAGTGTCACAGGTAGCAACAACATGTTGGATTAAATATCACAGAAGTCTATTTTGCTAGAATTTGGAAAAGAACAGCAAAGCCCATTATATCTGCCTAGGAGTTAGCTGTAGCAAAGAAAAGATAATGTCAATGCATATTCTTTTGAGACACGTTTACTTTCTGAACACTTAGTGGTTTAAGATAAAAATATTAATGACACTCAGTGAGTTTTGACATGCAAACAGTTATAAAGAGAATGAGTTTCACTTAAACTCTCCATTTAAGGAATGTCTTCACTTATTGAGCTAGTCTGCTTGAAAAACATTATATAACATTCCAGAAAGGAAGAATATATATGAAACATAACAGATTTTTGACTTAATCATCTCCATTAATCCACCACTTGCATAACATATATTATCCTCCAAAAATCTATACAGTAAAAGTATTGGCATGTACAGGAACTCCTACTCTGAAATATTCCTAAGCACAAATTTTGCTTTACATAAATTTTGCTGTATATATGTATTTCATACATATATATGTATGTATCCCATGGGCTAGGGCTCTGGAAGGTAAGGGAGCTCAAGAGAGCTGGAAAATATTCAAACATTGCTTTTTCCAAGCGCAGGATCAATGCATTCCCCAGAGCAAGAAATCGAGCAAGGGAAGCAGGAGACCTGGGTGACTGAGTAGGGACCTTGTGAAAAAACTAAAGTGGAAGAAGGAAGTTTACACCGAGTGGAAGAAGGGATTGACCACTTGGGAGGATTATAGGGATGCTGTTAGACTATGTAGGGAAGAAACAAGGAAAGCCAAGGCCTCCTTGGAATTAAAATTGGCAAGAGATGTCAAAGACAACCAGAAGGGGTCTTTTCAATTATATTGGAGGCAAAAAGAAAACTAAAGAAAATGTGGGCCTGCTGTTGAATGAGTCAGGCGCCATGGTAACAGAGGATGCTGGGAAGGCTGAGTTGCTGAACTGAACTGAGTTGCCAGCCCCCAGGAGCCATGGACTTCGGAGGAATCAGAGGAAGTCTGGACAAAGGAAGATCTTCCCTTTGTGGAGGAGGATCAAGTTAGAGATCAGTTAAGAAGGCTGGATATCCACAAGTTCNCAGTTAAGAAGGCTGGATATCCACAAGTTCGTGGGCCCGGATGGGATACACCTGAGAGT
>VXAK01027487.1:0-18541 GCA_013399435.1 Arenaria interpres | reverse complement strand
TTTAGTAGATGTTACAGGCTTCCCCAGCTTGTTGACATAAGAAGGAAACAAACCCAATTTAAATTACATAAGGTAAAATTGTGCAAGTGTCACTATGAGTAATATAAATAGCAAACCTGCAAATTGCCCTATTAACTTCATCACACTTATTTGAGGGCTGAGGTCTAGATACACAAAAGGATTTAGCCAACCAAGAGCTTACTAAATCCCAAACTGAGAATTCTTGGACTCTTAGCTCCAATCCTGGGCCCTCCACCGGAACAGTCCCAGAGGTGGCTGCTCTTGCACATACACAGACCTGCCTAAATTCAGACTAATACTAGTATAAAATGAATCTAGCAAGAACCAGTTTCAAAATAAACAAAGCTTGTGATTCCTTACAAAACAAGTAACTGAGCCATGGAATGGCTTGCCAAAGGATGTTTAGGATGCTGAAAGTTTAAATTAATTTAAGAGTTACCAGGCACATTTATAGAAATCTGGTTAAGATTACTACATAGAAATACACATAGCTCATGAAGTCTCCAAGCTGAAAATGTGTAGTGGATGACAGAATGGCAAGAAATAGCATCAAATCTACCCACCTCATTCTTGTACTTTTGTGTCCTATACTCAACGTGCGACCACTACTGTGACACAGCATATGACAGATGAATAGGTACCTCCTTCATAACTGAAACTTGTCTGTCTGAGAAACATGGAATAAACACTTTTGGGGGATCCATACCCTTAGAAAATGCAGTCGGAAGACAGCATTTCCACCTTTGTGATGGACTAAAGCACTTCTCTCATGTGCAGTCAAACCAGGTTCAATTTCCTTCTGTGCCTAAGGGGAACCAATTTTCCCTGCTGAGATAAATGCTCTAAGCATGATGATGTAAAGCTGTTCTTACGTGCAGTTCCCTTAATCCCATTTGAATTTTTTCTGCCTTCTAAGATTGAATTAAGTATTCATTGGCCCAGTAAAATTTAGTTCCACTCCCTGTTGCAATGAGTATTTAATAAGCCTTTACTGAAGCAGGCAACTGAGACTTTAGGATTTACAGGATCCCTTACGTTCCCTCTTTCATTAGTCATTCAAATCCTGTTGTGCACTTTAGCTGCAGCTGTGGATTCCCCTAGAGAGCGAGGTGCTGCAATGTCCAGCCTCTAAGTCTGCGAGCTCTGAGTGGCTACTGACCCTGAGCTCTAACAGCAGCCTCATCGAGGGGAATGACAGCTGCACCCAGCTTCCCATCACTCAGCTGCCGTCTGGACTCTCCAACTCAGTCTTGCCACAGTACAGCTTGCTGTGGTCAAATCTCGAGCCTACATTGCTAAGAACCTCAGTGTGGGCCGCTGTGGCAAGCAGAAGGTCCCAGGCTTGCATTTTTCTTGCTTAAGGTAAGGAAAGAGTGAACTCTGCAGAAAATCTCCATGTAAAGTTCAGACTAAAAACATGTTTTCCATAGCCCGTTGACTTCCTGGGCTTTCTGGAAAAAGAAAGACTCAAAAAAGCTGATCAGCTTCCAAACTCGGCATCCTCACAAGCACAGGGCTTTCAGCAGGCAGGGTGGCACCCAGTTTGATAAATTATCACTCTTCATAAAGAAAAAATAATGCTTGTGGTGGTGTAGCATAAAAGGACTAAGTAAAGCATTTGACTCCTCTACCTGAACTGAAAGAAGACTTTTTTTTTCATTCAGTCCAAAACTAAATACCATCAATATTTCCCATGAATCAGAAGCTTCCTGAGCCTTGAAGTGAAAAACTCAATATATAGGACTGTTTCATATAAGATTATCCTTAGGGATAAACGTTGTTTATGTGTTCCGTCCAAGAACAGATTATAGTGAATCACTAGCTGAATATGAGTCAACAAGTTAATGCTCTTGCAAAAAAACAGACAAACTCAGATGTTTATCCACAAGTATTACTTTCTGCTCTACTGATCACTAGACAGGCTTTTGATGGAATAATGCATTCAGCCCCCAGAACCACCATTCAAAAAACCTTTGGACTAACTGCACAGGGCACATGCGAAAGGAATTAGTATTACCAGAGCTATAGAAACAATAAGTATGATAAAGGACAGAATTACGATTGTTTAATATGTAACATATCACACTAGGGGTGAGAACAATCTTTAAATATGTATCAATCTGCTGCAAAAAGAAAGGGCATAGGGAGTAGTTTCCATGGTCACAATAGACAAAGCAAGAAACAATTTGTTGGAAGAAAGATTCAGGTAAAATACCTGGAAAGTCTTTCTAACATTGGAGACAATGAAGTATTGGAGTAAGCTGCATAAGGATATATTGGAGTTTTTGCTGCTAGTAGCTTTTAAAAATAGAGTATACACATTTCCATCAGGAACACTAGATAATCTCTCACCTTGAGATCCCTATCAACTTATTTCCCAAAACTCTATGCAAAATATGTAAGAAAGGGTTCAAAATCACATGGTCACTTGGCAACAAAGCAAAAAGCCCTTTTAGTTAGTGAATCTTGATTCTTTTTCATGGATTGTAAAGCAGTTCCAGGTGAGCTGGAAGATTATTACACCCTGCTGAGGGGTAAGAAATGTGGTTTTAAGTCTCTGCCAGCAGAAGAAAAAATTAGAGCATCTCCCATGCTCTGTAGAAGCATGAGTTCTAGCCTTTTGCAAACAGTTTTAACAGAGTTCTTTTAAAAAAAAAAGTCATATCCTAAAGCACCAGTTTGAAGCCAGACTATAGTGCACTTCCTTGAAGCCCAGCACACTACCCTCTGCTTCTTCCCTGTAATGGCCACTTCATAGCGGGTATGCAGCAGAAGTCATCTCTATTGTACACAGAGCACAAATGGGTTACTTCCTCTTCCTATAAAAGAAAAAAATGATACTTAGTGAAAAAGAGATCCTTTTACTCCAATACCTCAGATTCTGATTTTTTGCTGCCTTACACATGACAAAGTTTGGGTCTTGATAGTTACAGTCTGGCGTTACAAGGTCCCCAGGACTAAGAGTATGTGAGGAAGCAATCTGCAAAGTGTCTACTTGAGCTTTCAGCTAGGTAAACGAGTATTGTTAATGCTTCTCCAGATGGAAAAGGTGCATCTTTGGTGCTCTGGGGCATGACCTTCACCTGCAGAGCCCTGTTCACTTCTGCCCTGAAGAACTGTGGGCTGAAAGGAAGGAGGCAGCACATGCTGTAGTTGGTCTGGTCCTTTCATGGGCAAAAATGAGTGGGTGAAAGCAGCTAATTATGTTCTCCTACCCGCACTGAGCATCTTTTCAAGAGCTCGCACTGTCTAGACCTTACAAGCCTCTCAACCTTAATCTGTGTCATGCTTAATCAAAGACAAGAAAAATAACATTTGCAGATGTTTTTATTTGATCAACAATCTTTTGTTTTATTAGCTGTGAGGTTGGTCTCACGTTTCCTCAGATGTGTCATGTTAATTCTTGCCATACTAGATTGCACAAATCATACTGGGTTGTTGGATCGGACACAAAGTGAAGTGGCTGCCCTAATTATGTGTAATATCTACATGGTCTTCCAGACATTTAGCAGACTGAGAGCTTCACCATCAGCTTAACACTGCCAAAACCATGGGAAAAAAAGCATTCCAGAATGTTTTGGTGTTTTCTTTGGATCAGTGACAATTTCAGGGATAATAAAGGAAGCTGGAGTCCCCTGGAGTTTTAGCTTTGTTTTAACAGCTTCCATAGGAAGGTATTATTTTCAAAACTGGAGATACATGGATCAGTTACACAAAAAGAATTCATCTGCAAAGAACTTTGCTCCTGCTTAGATGGCACTCCATCACAAGCCCATCCAAACGACCTGTCTGTTCTACTGTGTGCAGCTACATTGCTATACAATGTTGGGAATAGTCTGTGCCATGGGAAACATAGCTATTGGCCTCTTTCTGAGAGAATTCACCCATTTGTACACTCCCAGCAGAAGAGGGATCTCCAGTGGTGACTAGCCATGAGTTTTGAGGCAGCTGCTGCTGCTGAGAATTCCCTTCCTGCATCTCTCTGTGTTCCACAGCATTTTCCTGGGAGCGGAGCCTTTTTACTTGTCCTGTGTCCTACCTCTCAGGCATTGCTCCAGCAATGACCAGAAAGATCAGATTTACACATAGCCACATAAGGTTATTTGCACACAACACCTAATAGGCAACAATTGCACATAAATCATTGCATCTCATATTTAAAGATATAGAACTGGTTTTAAGAGCAGATAAAAATCCAAGCCCAGCAGCGTTTGTTTACAAAGCTAGTGTATATATCCCTCAGCCCAACACAGTCTGATTTACTAGCTGGAGAGAGCAACACTGTCCTTTTCAAAAGATTGAATCAAATGAGTCAGCAGGGCAGGTCATTATGAGATACACAAAGAACATCTTCCAGCTGAGACAAGCAAAGAAGCAATGACTCAAACACAGCACTCAGCACGAGTACCTGCCACAAAAAGCAGAAGATCTGAGTCTGATACAGTAGCTTCAACAGGATTAATAACAAAAGTAAAAATAAAAGTAAAATTGAAATAAAAATTTTAAAAATAAATATAGCAAAATAAATAAAAAGTACACATAAAATTGAAGTTAAAATTTAAAAAAAATCCAAATGGATTATGAGTGCTACTGCTCTACACTAGTAGAAATGAGTTAGGCTCTAGTTAGAAATGAGTTCCACAAGGTCACTCTTACCTTACAGTTGATTTGCTAGAGTGACAAAGAGAAGACACTTCTGAACCAGACCTGATTCGAGTCTCTGCAGACTATGGGAGTCCACTGAGAAGTCAGGCACAAGCAGCACTCTGCTTATGCCAGATTTTCTACCCTTTCTGCTCTGAAGTAAATCCCAGCTGTGATTAAAGAGACTAGCCAAAGACTGCATAAATTTAGCACACAGTGAGCTGGATGCACTGTAGGAGACTTGTTTGAAGCCACCTGGTTTCACATCAGCAACTATTTCTTAGAAATGCTTCCCTTCCGAATCTCAACCCTCTTAGCCTTACAGGGTACAGAGCTGGCATGACAGAGAAATCCTTGTTTAACACAGCTTGAAAACATAACAAAAATATTTCGTTATCAGAAAAAAAAAGCAACATGTACATAGACCCTTGATGTAACTATGTTATATATCTTATATATATGTTATATAAGATAAGGATGTATATGTGGTGTATAAGGGTGCAGGAAGACACAAACTTTATATTGAAAAAATGCATATCTCTTAGCCACAATCAACTGGAAAGTTTTTGCATTTTAAATAAGAGGGGTAGGAGGTGTGTCTGGAATTAAAATTTAACTAATTAATAGGGAAAAAAAATGGTGCTTTTGACCAGATTTCTGCACAATCTGCCGAATTTTAATCTCAGTCACTTGACTGACTCACAGGTCTGAAGTTAAGCATGTGCCGAATAGTGATTTAAATCACTATAATGTCAAAATCCTGATTGACGTCATTTTTGAGAGTTCCTCTACTTACGTCCTCCAGAACTTGATATATTGTATTGATTCATTGTTCTTTGGCTGACTGTGTGACCCAGACTTTGGCTGGGAAAATCATTACTGCTTCAAATATTTTCTTCAAACTCTTTCCTAACAGGGATAGATTCCCTATTTCTTGCCTTTTTGAGCTTACCAAAGCTACCCTCTGTAGTTTGAGCTGCTTTCTTTCCTGTGTTGCTGTTGAGGGAGATTTAGCTTGCCTGTAATTCTGTTTAACATAAGTTAATAATTACTTTTCTGGTAAGTCTCCAGTGCTGATAGGACTAGGTCAGATGCCAGAATCCATTGCTAATGGAACAATTTTTAAATAGCTCGGAGAGGAATTCAGGTGTTAAACAAGAGCGTGGTCATATGGTCAACATGTATGGTCATAAATTAAACAGCTCCAGTGAACAATCCCAGGATGGATTCATTTGCCTACACTGTTACTGTTTGGACTGTTTCATGTAAGCCAGTGCTAGGGAACAGTCCTAGGACTTTAATATACACATTTGTGCAACCACAGACTTATTCATATCAACCATGTATTCACACTCCACTCCACTACAGTTTACAGGCAAAAAGCAAGGACTAAGCTCATAAGTAAAGTTCACATAAACTGGGACACTGTAAACATTAGAGTATACAGACTTATTATCTATAATTTTATTTGCTGATAGGACAGACCATGATGGGTATAAAAGAATTAATAATATTATCTATGCAAGATCTACATCATTATGATTTATTAAGTAGCAAATAAGATTAAGTGTTTCTTTAAATCTCTCAAGCAGACATCAGAATTACTAGATGCTATTTTACCACAAGGTAACTGACCAGCAGTTACGCAGCATTCAGAAGTATTTCCAGAGTGCCACTGGAGGCTGTAAAAGAATTCCAATAGTTATTGAAAAATATTGTGATTGAATTTTCAACTCATGAATCAATAACTTGACAAATAAAGCAAGCAGATGTAGATGGAAACAACCCACAGTAAGAAATAATATGAAAAATAGCATTTAATAATATTTATTCCAGTTCTTCTTTTTCTGTATTCAGAAAATGAAGGAAAAATGATGTAGGTAGAAAACGACAAATGGAATGGGCAGTACAAAAACACATGGCAGCCAGATTTAAATTCTGCCCCTCTTGTATGTACTGAAGCACAGGTACTATAGCACTGGTAACTATTCGGATTCACACTCAGGAGGTTCTAGCACTTGACTCATCAGTCAAGCAAAGTCCTAAGATCGACTTCAGTGGACTTTGAATCAGTTCCAGTTAAGGAACAGTTACAGTGGTGTGTAAAGCATCGTCTTCCGTTTGTTTCTTTAGGGGGAAAAAAGCACACGCACACAGAGACTAACAGTTATCCAAGTCTCTTGTTACATTTCATGCTTTGTTCTGCCAGGACAAAATCGTGATGTGCCCAAAGAGTTTTCCAGCCAAGAAAACCATAAAACACGCATTACCACTTGTACAGGAGAACTGGTTCAGTACTCCTCTCTCTGAGGTCAGTGGATGATACAGCAGAATAATACCCCTGGTGCTTTATGCAACAGTGTCTCAGCCAGTTCAGGAACAATTCCAGCCAAAACCACATGCCCTACATTCTCAGCCAATGAAACATCGTAAGTGGGGCTGTAACACAGCAAGGCTGCCATGCCGAAATAAAGACAGGCAATGCCCGAGGACCTAGGATATAGAAATGAGAGCACTTAACTTTCAAAAAGGGTTTCTGACAATAAAGTGTTAAAATATTGAAAGAAAAAATACTTTTTTTTTCTTTTCAATTACTACAGGGACCTGAGAAATAAATATACACAGCATAACATTTAATCTCACAGGCCTGGGAAATATGCATCAATTTAAGAATGGCTATTCAAAGCTATTTTATGCAGCTGCAGGTATAATGTGATTTAAAACTGATCAACTGGATCAGTGATTAACTGAATTACTAGAAACCAGACTTGTGACTGAATTACTTAATAATTCTTGAGCAATAATTCTTGTGAACTGATACCAAGAACCTGGAAGATGATAGTCAGAACATATGGAGTTAAACTTCAGCCAAGGAACTTCCCTGTTGATTTATTTTTGACAACAATATGGTGAAAAAAAGTGACATGATGCAAAATAAAATTAAACCTTTAACAACACAGTAGCAAGGTTCATTTCTGAGGAGATTTCATTGCTGGAAAGAAAAGTTCAAGATCACAGTAAGTTTTATCTAGGTGTAGCAAAAAAGGAAAATGAAAGAGAAGCGTGCAGGACAAGCATAGAGTTCTGGAGGAATGAGGACTTTGCTTTTCTCATTAAAGTGTCTCTTATTTTGTGTAATAAGTTCATTCACTAACAAAATAAAGACTGCCATGAAAATCATGCTGTTGTATACAATAGAAGTGTGCATGAAGTTTCTTACAGGAGTTGTTGTAAGAGACCTTTAGAACTCAAAATACGGGCAATTAAAAGACACAGACCACCTCTACAATATATCTATATATGTGACTTCATCCTGAAAGCCATGAGGCAAGAGGATTTAAAATAAACTGACTTGTGTTTAACATGTTTTATGTGTCATCAAAACATTTAACACAATGGCAAATGACTATTCATAATTAAAAACTTTTTAGCTTCTTAACTATTAAAATGAAACTTTGTTGGTAAACTATAATATTTACTAAACTAATTTTATGGTTGAACACATTAGAAATACGTGCTCCTCAATTATTATTTATATTATGCCAATAGTGACTCATGCTATCTAAAGCTGTGAAAAAGTAAATGAACATCATCTAATGGAAACTTTTCTTCAGGAATGCTATTTTTAATCCAAAGCATACAGGGATCAGCAGGAGTCTTTCTGTTGCATTCAATCAAATTGCTCTTAAGTGTTTTTCTACTTAAGCAGCATCTTTATGTAGATTAAAATTATGTATTGCTTTTTCTATTCAGTGCTGCAAGTTTCATTCTCATATGTGAGTATTTATTTAATACAGGCCTTGCTTTCTTTTCACAGAAACTCTTTGGCTGCTCTCCTTTGTAAACCCCAAAGAATTTGTGCACTAGGCATGAAAGGACTTCCTTCCAATACTCCTCCAAGAACAGTTTTAATAGCTACTCCTCATATTTACCGTGTAAGCTTATTTGGTCTGTTAGGTTTTTAAATTAATTACTGGATACTTTTTCCTCACTCTCTGTGCCATCTGCTATAATGGGAATGAATCTCAGTTAAGACTCTACTCTAGCAGACATCTTCTCCTTTTTGAGCTTCTCATAATTAAAGTGTCTTTGGCTGCCAGGGTACACAATGATAAACAGACACAATGTCAAGTGATTTAAACTTTGCATAATTCTCACTGATATTGATTTCTGCCAAATATTTCTTTTTGCATTCATTTCAGCTGAGAAAAATGCAAATTAATGGTTCAAAAATGGGCTCCTTGTATCTTTACCCAGAATAAATGTGTCAGAGTAAAAACATTGACATAAAAACTTAATTACCTTTAAAATGATGAAAAGAGTATCGAATCTAATTCTTTGTATAGCGTGTTAATTATTGATTTAACTAAATTAGATTACTAAGAGTTGAATAAAACAAAGTATTTTCCTATCACATACAAAACAAATGTGAGATGAGCTTTGTTTATCTTTAAGCACTTTAATTGTATACTGAATAATACATACATTTTACAGGGAAAACGTTTATTTCACTTGGCATTACATAAACAGCCTCTAACATATACTCCATCTAATTCCTTAGGACAGGTGTTCATAACACAAAAAACCCTGTTGATAAAGCTAGCAATAACTTACTAACTATGAAATCTAATTGATAACTAAATAAGGAACAAATTATATACATAAACTTCCCAGTAATCCCTTAAGAGAATTCCTCTTTTTCCTCCTATTTATTGAGATATATTGACTTGATCCTTCTGTACTTGCAACCTAGACTTCAGTTTTCAGTATCATTACTTAAACTTTGAACTCCTGAGCCTAGAGTACTTAAATCCGGCAAATCAGTAACATACATAACTAGTTTTAAGCCTCTGATTAGACCTAGTGTCACTTATTGGGATATGACATAAAACAAGTTGAGTTAAAATTTCAGTTATCCAATTGAGCATGCAGGTAGGCTCACTGATAAATGAAGTGTGTCTGCTCCACTGAGGATCAAACTTTGGGATCAAAATTGTGAGGAGTGTATCTACTTTAAAAATGCATGAATGATGTGGGAATGGACACAAGTTTATGATATGTTTTTTGATCATTCCAATTTGTTTACAACATATCACTATGTGAAGTCCTCTCAGTAAGATACCAGCATTCTTCTTTCACCTGCCATGATCAGCTTATCCCTTCTTGATACGTGTGGGCTTCCCAATAGAAGACTTCAAACTCTTCCATGAAAAGACTGGGATTATATGGAGAAATGCTAAAGGTTATGACTTGATCAGAAAGAGAGAAAGAAGTTTAGGAGAGTTCCTCTGCACAGGTACAGAGACGTTTGCATGTTTTGTCCTTAAGATGTTAGATACAACTCCCCAGCTTTGACAGAAGCATGGCCCAAGATTTGCACTGAGTCTGGTACCAAGGAAAGGGCTAAATCTGACACTTAGAGATATGGTGATATAGCCACGGTTTTCTAAAGCTTCTCTTAGTCTGAAGACTATAGCAGAAATAGTTGTTTTATTTCCATATTCAGATGTAAAAAGAAGCTGCAGTTGTTCTACTCATCCTGCTTGAGGTTAGCGCATCAATCAAACAGGAATTGTAGGTGGTTTTTTTAAGACCAAGATGCCAGTGATCCTTAGATGCCAATCCTTAGTCTCCAGTGTGTGCAATCTTTGTGGTTTGTTTCCTGGTTAGGGGACAGAAAGCATACCATCACTGCACCAACCATGGAAACCCCTGAAGGGTATAGAAAATTGCAGGAGCAGGGAAAGACCTACTTGGAGTTTGTTAGGACATCCTCTTAGGATAAGAGGAGATCGCTTGCTCACATGGAGGAATTGTAAAGGTCAAAAATTCTGAAATATGCCACTGCATTAGGGCCAATCTGAAACTGAAAGTACTATGTCCTTCATGCACCTGTGAAGAGCACTGTCAGCACAAAACTCTATTGGCTTAGGCAACCAGTACCCGCCTGGTGTTCAAACACA
The DNA here is from genome assembly GCA_013399435.1 of Arenaria interpres. Taxonomy (NCBI): domain Eukaryota; kingdom Metazoa; phylum Chordata; class Aves; order Charadriiformes; family Scolopacidae; genus Arenaria; species Arenaria interpres. Next base: position 7,913 of record VXAK01027487.1, on the reverse strand, counting down.
GAAAGGTTTCTGGAATTAAAGGCTTTTTTACAGAAGGTTTTTACTTAGTTTTGAACAATTTATCATAAATGTCAATGTCAATAAATGTCAAAATCAACTACATTCATTAAAATTTACATTTCATTAGCACTGTGGCAAATGAATTTACCTCTCATTTTAGAACAGTCTTCTTAACCCTTTGTTTCACTTCAGATTCAGTTTATTCCTTGTGTGCATCCTAACTTCATTCCAAGAACTTATCCAAATGTTGAGAACTAAGCACAGAAGTATTCCTTGGTGCCATGCACAGACCTTTCAATTCATTAATATGGAAAATCACACACACTCATAGTAACGCTCAGGCGTTACAGAATGTAAGTATTAAAATATTTAGTTAAGTCATACCTACTTCTGTGCAAGTTCACCATCTCAGTGAAGCAGGTAATTCTGCACAAAGAATTTAACAATTTAACTTTTTGTTCTGAGTTCTAGACTTCAGAACCAAAAAAAAAAAATCTCAGGAAACCAAGAAAGGAACAGAAAGATAGAAAAGAAGCTACAGAGAGGTGCCTTTCAAATGAGGAAGCCATATAGGTTTTAATAAATACTTTGTTTATATGGATTTGAAGCTAGAGTCTCAGAACAAACTGATAGCTTGGGAATCGGGTTCACAAACTCTCCAATTCCCCACCTCTCACTGTTATCATGGTAAAAAGCATTCAGAGTAACCCCATGGTAAATTCCTTATTGGCACCTGAAGACAGGGATGACTCATCATCCAGCCTTCTCCCACAATAATCCTATTCAAGAATCATTAAACATTTACAGAAAATACCTTCTATAAAGACAAATGAAAAAAAAGATGGCTCCCACGTCTTGTAAGTCTTTGTGATTCAGACTAACTTAAGCAAGGCATGTCTCTTGATCAGGAAAAGCAAAAATATTAACTTCTTTGGATTAATTAGAAATCACTTAGCAGAGGTTAATCATTCACAAAGGCTGACAGAAGATCTGGGACCCCTCTTTTTATAGAAATTTTGATAGATCTAAGGCTAATTGATCCATTCTTCATTAAGAGAAACAGCCCATATCTTCCATTTACCCATGTCCACTGTGAATATACTCCTTAAACTTCCCCTACTACCATTCTGCTTCCACCCAAGCACTCTGCTTTTTTACCTTCTACAGAATTGCTTATCTTTCCTGCCCACCCCTATTCTTTTCTGTACATTTTCAGCTGCTTAGCAGAATGCCCAGTACGTGCTCTATCATCATTTCACTTGTGGATAAGGTCTCATTTTTTTCCACTCAGACAAAGATTGCTTTCCAAAAACAGTTTGCATTTGCAGTCTCTCCCAGTCTACTTTAGTATTAAAATTTCCCTTACTCACAGTCTTCATGTGGTTTTTCTCCTATAGAAATGACTATTGCTGGGTCTCAGGAGAGCGTAGTTGTGCCGCAGCACCTTTTTCAGCTTGCGTCACTAGAACATCATAGTCTGGAACCAGTTTTCCATCTTGCGGTTCACCCATTTTATTTCCTCTGCCCTCTCTGAATTCTCAGCAAGAGGATTTTTTTTCTTTCTTAACTGTGGGGCTTAAGGGATCACAATATGCAATTATTTGTGGCTTGGCTTTCTCTCTGTTTCTCTCATCTTACAATGCTGCTCTCCCACCAGTTCAAAATTCTAAGGTAGTTAGTTCTCTCGAGTTACGAAGCCAAGAAAAAAAAAAAAAAAGATTTTCTTTTTTTCTTTCTACTACTTTCTCTTCTTGTTTAAAGCTAGTGTAAGTGAAGTGCCATTGTTGCATCTGGCAGTTAAAGAGATGCACTATATACTAATTACATTTGTTATCTCTGAGCACAAAAGAATTCAAAGGTCACAGCCCTTTCTACCTACATCCAGCTTATGCATTAAGGCTGCTAATGCATTAAGGTTTTGCCAATGACATTTGTTCTGCTCATTGAAGTCAAGTTTATCTCCTGTGCTGGGACTGATTGTAGACTTTTGTCAGCAGTATCACCCATATAGGACATTCCCCATGTAACAAGGCAGCAGGGAGATAAATCTTAACCCTTACGTTTTTTAAAATGTATTAATCTTTACATACCATTGTTATTACAGACGGATCACATTTTTACATTTCAGTATTTTCACAAGAGTCTATTTAAAGAAATTCTCCACCAGTCACTAACACAGAGGCAATCTCTATGTCAGGAAACTCCCCAGTTCTACTGGTTTTGGTACAAATCTTGTGTTCATAAATTATGACAGAATACATTCCATAAAGATGATGAAGATAGTGCAAGCTTCATGCATGCCTTTTCCTTATTGAAGAGTTATTGTTAAAATGCAGTGATACCCCCTTATTAAAAAACTAACTGTAATGCTTCTGAAGGTCCAGTTTTGACTTGCTAAAATTAAGAGATACCTAGCTTCACACAGCTCCTGGAGAGAATACTGTCTAGAACTAATACACACTTAGTCTAACTCAAGATACTCATGGGAGAACAACATTAGGTAAGCATCAATCGTGTGGAAAGCAAGTGCAAATACTAACTTCTGTAATACCCAGCAGATGTCACACAGTTTTCAATCTAATGATAAGTAACTGTGGAATTGCTTTTATACATCTTGAAAGCCTCAATATTGCCAACATACTACTGTAAACTACCAAGAGTGCTAGTATCCTCATGTTGTTTTATTTTCCTCAATGATTCACACAGTGTGCCACTGTGCTAGCACACCTACACTACTTTAGGGTGAAAGACATGCTCGGTTTCTCGCTCCATTTTAAAAACTAACAGCTGTGTATCTTATGGTGAATTATAAACTTTTTTTAACAAGACAAATGTTCTCCACATTTATCTGAAGTATTAAGTCCTCTTATCTGCACAATTAAGAATTTAAATTGAGGCCTTTAGAATGCCATTCTCAAAGTGAACTCTTGACTAGGTTTTATCTTTGGAAACTTATGCACTCAGGTAGTTCGTATCCAGCAATAAACCCCTTTCAACCAGTCACATTTCTCCCTTGGCCTCAATGAGAGTTGGATTACATCCTTAAAGATAATAAATTACAGAAAATGGAGTCTATAATCTTGAATAATAACAAGAAGAAAGACTGCAGCAGCAGTAACACTACAGATCCAGCTGCTCAGCCACCAAGAAAGATGCTCTTCCTTCACAGGGAGGAAAAACACATGCACACCTCCTTGATGAATTGTGGGCCATTGTTGTCATTTCTTCCAGGAACAAAATGCAGAGGGCACAGTGACTGCTACACCACAAGTAAATATGAAAATAATGATTATCTCATCACCAAAGCTGCTAGGTTTTGGCTTTTAATGTTTGCACTCTTTAAAATGCTCTCTAAAACACTTCACTCCATTTTCTTTCTGAGGCTTCAAATGATGCCAAGAAAAGGGGCAACATTTTTTTCAGTCTGAAGATTATTTCCTGAATTCAGATGAGCTGTGAATAACAATAAATTTAAGAACAAAAGATAAGAACACAGCTACCCATTAGAAGGGAATATGCACAAAGGATCAGTGTTTTTCATATTATAATTTGTATTCCTTGTTTATAAATCAATTTTTCAAGGTCAAAGGAAGATACTCTCTCCTACAGGATACTAAAATTTTCCAGAGACTTACATACTAAATTGCACGTTGTCGTTTCAAAAAGTTGTATTGGATGCACAAAAACTGTGAAGATGTTTCAGAATAAATTCTTTCTGTTGTGGCATTGCTGTTTTCAAAAGGTAGGACAAGCCTGGCATTTGGTGTTAACATTTTTACTTTCCCATACTTGCAATACATGCTGGTCTTGGAACAGGGGAATAAAATACCTTTCTTTCCTGTACCTAAAATCTTTTGTACTTTTGAAGGGTATGTTTCTCATCCCACCCAACCTATTTAATAAATGCCAGTTTGATATTGCCAGTTGTAAATCAAAGTTTATTTCATGGCATTTAAAGTTGCTCAACAATTTGTCAAAAATTAGAACTGAAATGGGACTGCATTAATTATCACTCAACAATATTTCCTATTGCCATATTGCACCACATGCTCTTGCTGTTTTATTAGACTGTACTCCACAAGTCCTTTATACTGGCAGAATTTGGTACTACTCACAAAATAGACTGACTTGGTCCTTCTGCCACCTACTCCTTTCAAGTTGCATGCCACTTACTCATGTTAATTACAGCACCAGTGCTTGCACACCCACACAACCACAGATTGGAGAATTGATCCAGATGAAAAGTCACCTTTAATTTGTGCTGAGCAAGAACAGGAGAATTGGCAGAGGATGGGGCTTCCTTAAGCAGCACCCCTACCTCATTGCCAGACTAAAATGTTCATGGATTTATAGTACCTGTTTTCTATTTTGAGAAATGTTTTTGGAGTTGGTACTAGTTAAACTACAGCTATGAATTTGTCTTGCTTCTCCATTTCTGGAGGTTTTTTGGACTTGGCCAAAACAAAGTCATGGCTGACCTAATGTTAATGATAGTCTTCCTTGGAGCACAAACTGACTAGAAACCTTCAGAGGCTCAACCACATTTCCACAACCTGTGATCTGAGGTACTGAAATAAAGCTGGTAAATACTCAATTAAAACAAATGCATATAGGATTGTCTCTCACTGTCAATGTAGACTGACAGTCTTGGCTTTTACATCTGAAATCTACTCTGTCCTGTCAATGAAGGTTTTCAAAGCACTCCACAGATAGCAAAGGGGGAAGTCCTTTACGAAGGTAAGCATAAAAAATTGAGACTATTTCAAATTATATTGCTTTTTCCACATGTGCATGTGTTTTTTCTCCCTGTGAAGGAAGAGCATCTTTCTTAGTGGCTGAGCAGCTGGATCTGTAGTGTTACTGCTGCTGCACTCTTTCTTCTTGTTATTATTCAAGATTATAGACTCCATTTTCTGTAATTTATTATCTTTAAGGATGTAATCCAACTCTCATTGAGGCCAAGGGAGAAATGTGACTGGTTGAAAGGGCTGGAGGGCAGAAAATTGGCATCCTACTTGGCCTCACCCTCTAGCTAACCTGCTTTTGCCTATTTCTTATAACACACTTATTTATCAGTTAGCTTCCTCCTTGTGGAAGCCCAAACCTAAAAGTGTACTTGGGAAAAGGTTCACTGAACATATCATTGCAAGAGGCCTGGTAGAATATAACTTAAGTGGGGAAATGATGAGGCAGCTGCACAGGAACACTTGGTACATGGATGTGCAGGAGGCAGTCTAACTCCACAAGGACCTCAGACCATGTGCTGGGAAGTAAGGGCAATACAGGAGGAAAATAAAAAGAATGGGTCAGAGATAGAACAGGATGCCTAAAGGCAGACTTGCTATAAGATATTACTAGTACTTACAGAATATGCCACTGTAGTGGATGTCTTTTCACTCTGTAATTGAGGAAGTATTAGATTATTTCTAGTTTAAAATGCAGGTAAAGATTATGGCCATGAGACAGAAACGTGAGAATTATTGAAGTGTTCTGAACGATCAGGAGATTTCCTGAAGGAGTTTCTTTTCCAGGCTGTATGGAGTCCTACACAAGTATCTAGAAATTGTGGTATGTAACTGTTTGACCAACGCACAAGCTTTCCCAGGTGGCAAGCCTACACTGCATCACCCATTAAGGCCAATGGAATGATGTTCATTAACAACCACGAGCTTCTAAGCCTCATCTGCACCTTAGAGCCCTAAGGCTCCAGCTAACAGCTTGGAGCTTAGGGCTTAGATTTCCATCTCGATCATTTTATTAACATAGGAATAACTTAAAGCCGCTGAGCACTCCCAGTGAAGTCCATGCAAACAGTCACTTAGGTGTTTGCTTGAACTGACTCACACAAGAACTAAAGACCGAAACTCTGAGCAAGTTAAGTGCTGAAATAAGACTGCTCCCTTAACCATGCTTTTTAACAGTTTTCAAAATACCACTATACTACATCTTTTTAAAAGCTTTGGTGAATAAATACCTGATAAAATTTATTCTAAGCATTTTTTATTTATGCTATTTTTTTCACAGTATACTAGGCAAGTTTACTAACACTCCATTCGGTTAAAGCAAAGTGTTTACCTGTGCATTTACTTAATAAATATTAGGTTATAAATTTCTCTAGATGCTACTTATACCCTGTGGCTGCACAGGTCATGAACAGAAATTCACCTTAAATTTTTTATCCTCCAGATACATTGGCTCTTCTATCATAATAAACTAGTACTGGGATATATCCAGTGTACAATTTGTTAATGTCATGAGCAGAAAAATTACACAGTACATTTTGCAGAGGCCTGTCAAAAAGATTTAGAACAGCTCTTCACAAATACTAGACTAATATGCTTAAAAGTTTCAAAACAGTGATTTTCTTATCAGTATCCACAGTTGGGAAAAAAAGAAATGCCATATTACAGGATATTATTTTTTATCTTCTTTAAGCTTAGAATGCCTATATCACTTTTTAAAGAATAAATCATACAAACCAGCTGATTAAGTCAACACCAACTCCCAGCAGCTCCAAGTTAGTAAGTCTATCATTACTCTCATTTTGACTAAATGGATTTAAATTGTTATGCACACAAATGGCTAAGCAGCAGAATATATACTGAAATTTATTGTAAAATGTGTTATAAAGGGACACTGTATGTGAGAAACAAACTTTAACTGCAATAGAAGCAGAGCATTTGCAGCAGCAGCAAAAAACAACAGAACCAGTTGTTACTTTCACGAAAAACCACAACACAGCAGTTTCTGATTAGGTAACAGTTCTTACGATTATTTTCCTGGTAATTTTAAGAACCGTAGTAAAAACTGTTAACAAAAAATCAGCCCTGTCCAACTAAAAGAATGCAGTAGAAATTAAGAAGCTTGAAAGAACTGAAACATGAATGCACTAGTAGTCCCTTGAGCAGTAGGATTGACATATCCCATTTCTCCAGATCTGTGTTTCGTTTTACCGTGCATTCCACTGCAGTCCTCCCTACCTTGCACATGTTAATAACCAAATGTGTCTAATAAGACTGAACTCGAATCACTCTAAAAGCCTGGTCTGCCAGCAAATACACAATAAGTTTGATCGCACGTGCAGCTGAAGTATTCCCTCAGCCAGTTAGGTTTCCACAGTAACACCACCTAGGAGCTGCATATTGTAACACATTCATACAAGAGCAGCTATAATTACAACGGCCTGTTGTGGCTCACCACAAAAATTTCTGACCAAAAATACTAAAACAAAACATTTTAAAATGTCACAAAAAATGATTTTTAAAACTCCACACATTTTCTTACCAAGTTAAATATAGTTTGACACTATTAATGGAAATACTTCCTTCTGATCTTCCTCCCAGCCAAGAGGTGGCATTCACAAACACCACTGTGAGACCTTTTACTGTCAGATTAATAGCTCTGCAAACTCTGATGACAAAAACATGATACAGGAAGTATCTCAATTGCTGAAGCTGTTAACAAATTCATGTTCCGGTTACATTCTGACTCTGGTCGTTCTCAAATACTCTAAATAAAAAGTCAGATGGCTCTTTCACTTTGACTTTTCAAAGATTTTACATAAAATACGTTTCATAAAGATAGAACATTTCATCTGTTAAAGTCAGAGGCAGGTCTGCTGGCTTCACTGGAACAACACCAAACTGCATTCTTAAAAATGAGACTATGTATTTGCCAAAAAAAACCCCAAAAAACAAACCAACAAACAAACAAACAAAAAAACCACAAAAAAAAACCAAACCCAAAAAAACTTGCTTACCTAATTCATCATCAGTCCTAAAAAATGATCTGGTTTTAAACAATCCTGCATGTCCAGAATTTATCCCAAAACAGCAACAGTGGTATTATAAACCTCTGGGAAAACAGATTTCTAAATAGAGAGCTCCTGTATTGATCATCTGTGGGAGTCAATG
>VXAK01027473.1:280-10932 GCA_013399435.1 Arenaria interpres | reverse complement strand
CCTTGTAAATCTTGAGGAAGTGCTCAGGGCAATGTTAGGTGAGATCTGGAAGCAATAATTTTATTTGTTTTGCCTCTAGATAATGAAAGTATTTTGTCTGTATTATTTTAGTTTTGTAAATTAGAATGACTTTTAATTATAGTTCATGAATGTTGTTGGCTAAATATGTTTTTACAAAAACTCTGGGACAAAGTTTAACTTTACTCAGTATATTTTCAGATTAGAATAATTCCTATGTAGAGACTCAAATGTAACTGAATTGACTGTGAAGATAGAGTATTTCAGTTAGAACATGCAAGTTTTACGTTAGGTGCAATTGAATATTGATGGATGTTTGACAAGTGTCAAAAAGACTTAGAAATTATTTTGTGGCTTCAGTCTTGATATTTGTGGTTAGAATCAAACTGCAAAATGTCACTCTGGCAATTGCATTCATTAATAAAGTTACTGCAGCTGTCAATAGCAAGATAATGAATGATTTTTGAATGGGTGTTTCAAATACACATCTCCTTTACTCCAGACTGACAGTGAGTGGGAAGACGGCATTGCCTCACTAGTGTATCTGTAGAGTGGCCCATGGTAAACAGAATACTCCAATTATCAATTACTTCAAAAGATGTGTTGTTGGGTTGTTTTTTTTTTTCATTTCCCCAAAGGGACCAACTTACTGATTTAACACGTGGGTAGAAAATTATTTTAACGGGAAAATTCACAATTTCTGTTGAGACTGTGGCAAAAGAAAAAAAAACTTAAATACTGCAATGTTCTTTATAGAGCAATTCAGTTGTAAAAGTATATACAAGTTAAGACAACTATATATTTTTTCCAGTTTGTAGAAACAAAGCATAGCAGAAGTATTTATTAAATGGTAGAGCAGATACTTTAAAAAGTTTGTTGCTCTTTTGAATGTAGATAGACATTAGTCCAGCTTCACTATCTACAAACTATTCCAGTTGAATAGTTTGTAGATAGTGAAAAACAAATTAAGATTATATAAATTATGAAGATTGTCTAGTTTTGTCCTGTCTAAGCAAGCGCCTAATTAATATACAAATATGGATTCAGTGCATCCCTGACGCTTGGAATTGCTGTGAGTTGAAATGGCCTGGTTAAGTAAGTAAAATCCAGATAAATACTACTGTAAACGGCTGCATAATTGCATTTTCAGAGACACTACATGGCTGACATTTCAGGAAAAGTATTTTAAACCCATTGCTTCATGCTAGTGACAGGTCTTTCAAGGATTTGGACACATCGTGAAAACTTTGGATTGCTTAATTTGCAACACAGCACTTAAAGACAGTATTCCATCTGTGAAATTTAATAAGAACAGAAACTATAAAGTCTCCAAAGTTTAATCAGTAATTCAGCTTAAGACTGGAGCTGCAAACTAGAATAAAATAGAATAGTTCCTGTTGTATGGGACCTAAACCAATAATCTAGTCCTACTGCCTGAAGAGGGGCTGACCAGCAGTTACAGCATGTTATTAACCACATTGCCCAAACCCCTCTTAAGCACTGACAGGCTTGGGGCATTGACCACCTCTAGGAAACGTGTTCCAGTGTGTGACCACCCTCTCAGTAAAGAAATGCTTCCAAATGTCCAGTCTAAGCTTCCCCTGGTGCAGCTTTGAACCATTCCCACCTGTCCTGTCACTGGGTACCAGGGAGAAGAGCTCGGCACCTCTCTCTCCAGGTCCCCTCCTCAGCAAGCTGGAGGGAGCAATGAGGTTGCCTCTCAGCCTCCTTTCCTACAAACTAGACAAATGCAAAGTCCACAGACGCTCCTCGGAGGACATGCCTGTCACCAGCTTTGTTGCCCTCCTCTGGGACCTTCACATCATTCTTAAATGGTGGGGCCCAGAACTGCACACGGTGCTCAAGGTGGGCGCCGCGCCAATGCTGAATAAAGCAGGACAGTCCCCTCTTTTGACCGGCTGATTATGCTGTGCTCGATGCACCCCAGGATGGGGTTTGCCCTCGTGGCTGCCAGGGCTCACGACTGACTCACATGGAGCCTGCTAAACTAAGAATAAGTAAGAGTCTGAATAAGGAAGGTCATCTGGTTATGCCAATGTCTAATGAGCTTGGGAAACTTAAGTAATTCAAAGAGATAAATAAAAGTGTTGTTTTCACTAATTGTGATGTTTAAAGGTTTGTTAGTGAGTAGCACACCTTTGAGGACATAACGTTTCATTAGTAAATAATAGCAGTTGTTGGTATTATACGCTATCGGGTGAATTTCTGAGCTCTTTCTGGTAGTTGGTCTTGCCATAGCTTTTCTAATGTTGCTCAAGTGGAAATGTCACTCTAAATAAATGAAGGTACTGTTTAGTGGGTTTTGAATGAGGAAAAATAGCTGCTTTAAGATGCTATATTATGGTAATTGGAGAGAATATTTTGCTTAGCCAAGTAACATTAGAATACTTAGGTCTCAGAGCAGAGATGTTTAAAGCTCAAAAAGGAAATGGGCCATACCAGCGAGAGATCATTCAGAACTGCCATTGATTTGTGCTTAAAGGAAGCAAGTTTTCTGAATTTCAAGTAAAACCAACTAAAAAATACTATTATACCAAGCAGTGAGAAGTTTTTTATTTTGTATTGATTATTCTACATCGTGCATAGAATGTGTTCATGGATGTGATTAAATGTTACAACTGTCTGCCTGCCTGCCTATTTACCCCTGACCCTTATGTGTTGAAGAACTGCATTTCATTGATTTGTAAAAGTGGCTTTTTTTGTTTGTTTGTTTGAGTCAATAGATTTGCACTTCATTAAATGCAAAACTGTTGAAGAGTCTGTGTGAAAACTTGGTTTATGTTGCGTGCAAAGCAAACAAAACAATTATAATAGAACTTGAACTTTGGAGTCAGCAGCTTTCTAAAGATTGCCAGTCTTTTGGTCTAATCTGATAGAGAAGAGGTCTAAATGGAGATAGGATGTCATCAAAGTCTGTAAAATGGTAGAGATGGTAGATGAGCTGGCTGGGCAACTGTTGTTCACCAAACCCTCTTATACTAAGAGGAATGTGTTCAAAGTGGCTACAGTTAAGTTTAAAACTAATTAAAGAAAATAATTCATTTTGGATACTGGTGAAATATATTCTGGAATGTGTTTGTCACAGGAGGTTGTGGAGGTAGGTTTAAAAAGAGATGAGAAAAAGTCATGCTCGTCAACAGAATGGAAATGCAATAGGCATTGTAACATCTTCTATATGACATTAGTGGTTAGTGAGGGGGGACGAAGGGAATAAACTGCAATGGCCAGTCTTAACCGGTATTATTATTGCTGTCATGAAAGACTGAATACAGAGCTAAATGAAGCTATGGTCAGATTTAGTTGTATGTTTCTTATACTTTTATATGTTCTTCAGTGACAGTTAATAATTAAGATGGAATTTCATGCTATACTGCTATTGGAAATGTAGTGTGTGAATTGTTCTCACAATACAATGCTTTTCCAGTGGTTTTATAGATCATGTTGACGTGGTTTTAATGCAAATAGGTTAACTGTTGGTAGGGTCTTCTGTCTCAAGGTAGATGTTGAGACAAAGCCCAGATCTTTATGTGGCTTTGATATATAGAAATTTCAGGTAAGAATGCGTAATCTAGTTTATTTTTAAATAATAAAAAAAAAAGTCTTCCAGTCCTGAATCAGTCTTTCTACACAGCAGACCTGCTTGTACCAAGTTTTGGCATTCCCGACTTTACACATGGATGTGATTTTGCATTCACACCGCTTGAAATATTCCTCTCTGTCATACTTTATCAAGAAAGTCTATATCCATAAGAGGAGAAATGAAAAACTACAGTATTGCATATGAGAGGAAAGGGTGAAATCAAGCACATACTCATCCCAAAGTTTTTTCCTCCTGATGGTGCACTGCTGCTCTTCTATACAGTGTATGTGACCTATGGAAATTTTGTAGTAGATTTCTGTTAGTTTTGTTCTAAAATTTGTACTACGCGTTGGTATAAGATCAAATTATTTGAATTACAGTGATTGCTCTGGAATTTTTAATAGCGAATGTGATGCTATCTGTATTTCTAGATTTTGATATTTAATTCTCACATTGGAACCGCCACAAGTGGCATGTGTGGAGTAGGACACTTAGCACTGAAAACCAAAATGGGACCCTTTGGAGGGTCAATCCTGTGTGTATGGATGTAGGAAAATTAAACCAGTCTTGCCTTTAATAGGCATGAAGGAATGTTGAACATCTTCCAGTTTTGCTGGCTTTAGCCACTGTTGGATTTCACATGAAACACTGAGGCAAGGCAGTATTAGCTCTTAAATATTCTCCACTCATATTGGTCAATATTTCTGCATGGACAGCTGCTGGCTGGGTAGTGTCATGCTCCTTGAGACATGCTGAATGGCAGTGTCTGAAGTTGATGGAGAAGAGGACATGGGGGAGCACCTGAGGAATGTTAATTTATTGTTAAGCCCTGATCTGTATATTCTGTACTTCTAGGTAGCATTTGCACCACCTCTAGAGAAAACAGTAATTCATAAACTGAATATTAGAACTGTTTACAAATTGTGGAGTATATTTTATCTGACTACTGTAGCATTTGCATTGTCTGTCTCTGTAGTTGAATGGTTGTCACTTGCATACAATTTAAACATGAAATAAGGAAATAAAAGTGCATTTTCTGGTTGGTATGTTGAAAGCAGGAGTTTTCATAATGCATGAAGACGTTAAAAAGCAAACTTTGGAAGTGGACTTCTGGAGTCAAAGGAAAATACATTTTAAATATGCTTTAAATAACTAGTTTAAAAAATATTTTAAATACATATTTCTTTTATGTTAACCTGCTATAACTCAAATTCTTCCTTGCGGGATAGTCTTTATATATACTTGACAGTTTCTTTTGATTCCAGGTGACTGAGGCACTAGTAGTAGTCTGAACTGAAAAGTAATTCAAATGAAGGCTCTTAGAATTGCTATTGTATAAGAAATACTTTTGAGAGATGTTCTGTTTCTTGTGATTTATTCATGGCATTCACATATGCTCTACATTTAAAAAACGAAATTCTAGAAGTAGGTTTTGACTATAATGTATTCTAATTTGTGGTTATTAGGCTGTTTGTAAATTTGTTACTTCAGACTGCATATATATGGGTTACCAGCAGGGAGTCTCAGTGTGTTTTGTATGACTGTTCAATGAACTCGGGTAAAGACTAGGAAAGAAAAAGAAACAGTTCCCTCTGACCCCTACATGAGAGAAACAGAAGCTGGTCAGTTTACACACTGGAATGAGCCAGACCCTAGACCTGGCAGTTACAGAATGAGCCTGAAAACTCCTCTTGTTAAGTTGTATAAGTTCGTGTCCACTTATGCAATTGTTAGTGAACATATATAACTTACAGTAGTTCACTTAATTTTGTTTTCCTTGAAAATATTCCAGATGATGTCTTATCAAACATGTAATACCATACCATTAATTTTTTGCATGTTATGGTAAGTTTTTGAAAAAAAACGGTATTTTCCAAACAAATAGTTTCATTTTTCTTGAATTGGAGATGAAAAATAATTTTGCTGGGCTTTTACAGATTGTTCAGAATTTGTTAGCTTTTAGTTGCAGAAGGAAGTAAGAAATTTGTCAGTTCTGTAAGCAATCTGGTGATTAACCCAAAGCGTAGGGATGAATAACACTAATTAACCTAGAGATTTACCTAGGTTTTTTGTTTGAATGTATTTTTTTTTAAGTACATTAAGTCTTGTGCATATATTCTCAGAACTGTGTGATGTTGCTTTTAGCTTTCTAATATTTCAAGTGGTTAGAAAAAAATTGTATCAAAAGAAAAGATAGACACAGGAATGCAATTATCTTTTCCATGGAACTGCAGTAATTCTCTCTTTCTAGGACCTGTCTTTGCCTTACCAATGCAATAATTTCTGTTTTCACTAATTTGGCTGTTGGTAATTCATACCAACCTTTCACTGTTTTTAAAGCATACATACATACAAAGCTCTTTTCGGTATTGGTATTAACTTAATTTAAGCTTTCTTCTTACACAGTCTGTCTTTTCATTTATGGCTATATGTTGCCTAGAACTTTAAATACCCTGAAGCTATTCCTGAAAGATCAGTCCTGTTTAATTGCATGTACTCCTTGCCATTCTGGATAAGGTTCAGATACAGTGTGTGATCAACAACACCTTTGTCTTTTTCATAATATCTTTACCACATTATTGAGGCTTATCTGGAACATACACTTACTAAGGCAAGCATCTGTCAATTTACCAGCAGTATGTTGAACATGTCTACAAACAGCAGTAAGGATTATAGTAACAGAAATGCCAACTGTAATGCATTGCCTGAAAGTGAAAGAGAATTTTGAAAACGAAAGACTTTAAAAATTGTTCTCCCCTCTGGAAATGCACCTGAGGAGAGTGACCTAAAAAAATACCCTGTGTTTTAAGACATAACTAACTCCTTGTTTATATAATTCCAAAATATCAGTTGACTTAATTCTATATTAAAACAAAGGAGGAAGAGGAAACGGATAATATTGTTTTTGTTATTTGGATGTTTTCTTATCACAAATGTGATAGGTAGTGCTGTATGAATAAGCAAGAGAGCTCAGTGATATTAAATGTTCCAGAAACAGGTGTTCTATGTCCCTACTCTCATATATTTTTTCCTTTTAGAAATGGAATCGCAGCCAAACTTGAAATTTAGCAGTCCTGAACTTTGTGATTTGTCACTGCAGGCAGGGCTGTGGTTGCTTAACAGCTGGTTTACTGTAGAAAATTCTTCTCACAAGTTTTCCCTCTCTCACCCTCTAATAAGTTAATGTTCATACTCTTTAAAAGGTGTCTTAGGAAATATTGACTGCCATCACCAAGTGACCTCTGTAATAAGTTATTTAGGGATTAATTGTGCTTCAATGTAGATCTATCTCAAATTAAATCGAGTTGCTTCAGCAAAGTAACTTCAAAACTTCAGAAATAAAATTTTGCATTTAAGGTACAATTTAATCCTTAGACTTCTGTTAAACATATGTTTCAAATATGAAGCTACTCTGCTCCATGGGATAGGGTGTTAAATGGCTTTTTTAAATCATATAGTGCTGCTTAGTAGATGTTCTCTTTCTTAATAAAATAGAAAGAGACAGATTTCTGCCACTTGTGTGAATTAGAATAAGTGGTGAATATAGAGAGTGTTCAGGAAGGAAAAGTGAATACATTCTTAAAGTCCTTCTTTTCAGCTTTAAAACTATTAGCTGTTTGACAATGGTAGCTTAACTACCTTTTTTAATGGAACAGTTGACAATAAGCTTAATTAAATTTGCAAATATGATTTGTAGTTGAAAGCATGTAAAATATAATTTGTGAAGAAGTGGTGTAGATAGTGTTTTGCATGACTTCCATCTAATGTTTGCGAGCATTGCTGTTTAGGAGAATTTTCTCTCCATTAGGATATCCATTATGTCTTAAATAATACTTGTGGGGTCTTTTGAGATTTGATACATCTTAGTGAACAGTACTGTTTCACGATCATTTTTATCTTGACTACCTTTCACTTTTTATATATTAACCAATTCCATCCTAATAACCAGGTTCGCATCTAGAATAGCTGCTGTCTCATCCCCTCCCATTAGCTGCCATGTTTCTATGTTTGTGTAGGTGACAGCTATCAGTATATGACTTCTGCTTCATGAACATTCTTTTCTGGCAAGCATTCCTTTAATTAGTCCTAGAACTGCATAAAGGCTTGATAGCTTGACAGAAAAGAGATTTGACCAATGTCTGGAATACTACTGCTGAAGATGGCCAGCAGTCAGCTTTCCTGCCCACAGAGCAATCAGTTGCGCTTCCTCCCACGTGCTGTTCTGTTTGTCCTGAACTGGCAAGTTCCCTTCAGCCCAGATGATCCTGTTTTCATTCAATTGATGATATCCATGCCCCATAAGCTTTAGAGCCAAGTCACCTACTAGAGTTCACATCCTTGCTCCTTAGGGTTTTTTTCATGGTAGTATGTTCTCAGGAGAGTGTGGGATTTGGTATCTCCAGCATGCTTGGCTATGCACTGTGAAAGACAGCCGTGCTGGGTGTGAAACTGGGATTGCACAGCATTTCTCCTGGATTTAGAGAGTCTAATCTTGAGGTTGCATACTGTCTGCTCACTCTAGGTTGATAGTGTGAGCAGCCTCACTTAATCAGCCTAAGCTGATTACACTTTAAGTGAATACTACCCTGGAATTTGTCTGAACTCTGTTAAGGCCTGGAGTAGCTTGGTTGACAACTGGAACTCATGTAATTTTACTTTTCTTGAACATTTTAAGTATCAATAATACTGTGCATATGAAAACATAGGTGAGAGCAGAATCTGGACTTGTGCAGGTCAGTGTAAGTGTAGCTATATTGTCTTGCTGTTATGCAGAATTTGTAGAGTTTGTGAATAATGTCTTTGAAGAAACATGAAAATTAAACTTGTTACATATACCAGCTTTTATTGCTTTGTTTAAAAGCACCAAGCAAACTGCACCACTGAATAAAGCTTTTGGATAAGTATTATCAGTCCTAACACCTTCAATGTGTTAAACATTGTATGTGTAATACATACAGTTAACACTGATCAGTCTGCAGCTTTGAAAACTGCTGAGACCATTAAGATAGCAATGCCAAGGCTATTCCCAAGATGTCTGTATAAACTGTTGTTAGAATCTAAGCTTCAACACTGCATCTGTCTTCACAAATTTGAAATTAGTTGGCAACACATACTTGAAAATAATTACTAATGTTTCATCTTTATGTAGGGGATCATTTGAAAATCTTTGTTTAATTGCAAAATCTTAGGCTTGTGCTTTTGTGTGGTTTCTAGATTTGCTTATGAAAACAAGCTGCGTGCTGTGGAGGATAGGATCTGCTTTGGCACAAAGTTATCGCTCCCCAAAAAGGTCACCCTGAATTATATCTAGTTGCATCATACGGCTTTATAGAGTAGAGAATGCAAATAATACTGAGGTGAAACAGCTGAATTTGCCAGTGGTATAGTATGGCTTGGACTTCCATCCTAGGAAAAAAAGTAATTCTTGCCAAGTTGTTTCAAGTGTTTATGTCTGTAGGTGTATATACACATACATGTTCACCTCAAGTGGAATATTCTATATGAAGATGAAATTCTGAAGTTTGAAAATTTTTCTTCAAGATTTTTATAAGATACTTTTTCCCCATGACAATATTACAGCTTAGGTAAAATTTCACAATTAATTTAGAACATAAAAGAATACAGTTCAGTTCAGTGATTTATTCTTAGTCATACCAAGGTGATGTTGTTTTTTATTATACCAAGAAACTTGAAAGTTGGGTTTTTTTGGTGTCAGATGTAAATATGTATTAAAAAAATTGGTTTATCTGGCAAGCACAGAATTTAAATATTCACAGTATTTTGGTACTTCCTGAGCAATTTTCTCCTTTTAGATCTGTGCAGTGAGTGGGGCAAGAATGGACAGCCTTTTCAAAGGAAGGTGGCTTTTGCTAGTTAATTGCAATGTTCTTAGCTTAGCGTGGGAAGGCAGTAGTTGTGGTGTATATCATAGAATCATAGAACAGTTAGAGTTGGAAGGGAGCTTAAAAATCATCTAGTTCCAACCTCACTGCCATGGGCATGGATACCTTCCACTAAACCAGGTGGCTCAAGGGCCCATCCAACGTGGTCTTGAATGCTTCCAGGAATATATGCATTTGCTTCTCTTGTCCCAGAACACCTAGTATTTCACTTCTCACCTGTATTATGCAGAACTTAAGTTATATGGATAAGCTTTCCTTAGGACTTATTCCCTAGTCCTTTGCTGTCAAAATGAGACATTGGAAAAACTGTATAATTATTACATCTTTCGTGGTCTTGGCTCACTTTCACTGAGATGGGTTAGATAATGTGTTTGAACAGCCCCGTTGGCAGATCTGAGGGGTAAGTAACTTCTGATAGGATAGAAATGATGGGAGACTGGAAGTTTTAATCTTTCCATCAGCTCAGCTTTATATCAGGTAAGGAAGAAGACAGGAATTTGCCATTTTTAAAACCGATAAGAAACTTCACACGTTTCATATGTAGATTGTTGAGCAAACACTTCCACTGTGATGACTTCCACAAGTATCTTTCACTACGGCAATTTCCTTTTCTGTCTTCTCCCATGAAGACTTTATTATGTCTTTTATTATATGAAGATGAAATCCTTTCCTTGCAAGTATTCAGTGATTATTTTAACCTATAACTCAATTTAAAGGACTATTTTCTCATGAGATACGCATCTTATTTGAATGACCAGAATTTTCTGATTATTCTAGTAATAATGGGAAGTGCAATAGACTTAGTAAACTAAACTCAAATGTTTTTGTTTGATAATGAGAAAGTAAAGTAGGGTAGACAAAAATTTATTCTGGCACATTTGCTTACAAAGATAAAATATGTATTCTGTCTAAGAAAATAAAATTTAATTGCCATGATTAATGTTCAGATCTGATTCTGTATTAAAGTTATGCAGTAATGATTAGTGGCCAGCCCAGCTTAAACGATAACCATAGTTAATATCCTATAGATCAAAATTCTAGGAAAATATTTGCTTTGGGTTTTTGACATTTGGAATTGCAGGTAATTTCATTGTTTGCATAATGAAATTGAAAGTTGTTCTTCTTGTCAT
>VXAK01027468.1:0-28527 GCA_013399435.1 Arenaria interpres | reverse complement strand
AGAGGGGAAAAAAAGCACGCTTTCTAGAAACAAAATAATGTTAATTTGTACCTTCTGTATTGCTTTGAAATTTTGAAATCAAGTAGATTCATCAACAAATTGAAGTTTAGTTGATAAGTCAACTATGTAGTTAAATGTTCAATTATGTATCCAGGCCCAGTTTAAGATAAAAGGCAAACAGTAATTGGAAATATGTATACTTCTTAGAATTATCTTAGTGCTTTGCTGCTAAAATTTTCTTTGTGTATGGAACAGAATCCTGACACTTAAAAATTTGGCATATGGTCAGTTGGAGGCTATCTGTTAGAGTGGGAATTGTCTAGTTAAATGAGTTGCAAAAGTCTCAGGGGAAGAACTACGTGTTCTACTAGATATGTATAATTTTTTTCTTTTGAAAGCCCAAGTATGTTAACTGGTCCTTTCCAACCATGAATATTCTGTTATTGAGCTGGATTTTTTTTTTTAGGACAGTATTTGGATTTCACTATGATGTTGATTGATATGTTTCTTGAATTAGAAATCTTAGAAATATGTCTACATCAAAAAATGTTTTTGTAAAATATCACAGCAGTAGTTAATTACTCTTCTGTTTCAGAAATTGTGGTGTTTGGTTTTTTATTGTTTGTTTGTTTGGCATGGCTTGATGCTCTTCCATTGAATGCAAACACAACATTCACCTTAAAACTCAAATTGATCTTTCAGATTTGGCAGTGAGTGTTCCATAGTATTGGGAGATGGGAAACAAAAGGACTTAATAGCTGTATAAAGGTCCAGTGTCAGAACTCCTTGTGTAGCACTGGTATTAATGTACTTTATACTTGAGAATATATTTAACACCTTCTCACCTTAAGTAGTTTAGTTGGAAGGTCACTTCCTATATGAATGAATGGCTAATAAAGGCCTTGAGTAGTCAAAGTTTGTCAAAGTGGACATTTTCACATCAAGGCATACTCAAATATTCCTTTTATCACCTTCTACAAAAACTCATTAATGCTAGTGGTCTGTTTCCAAGCCTGTGTAGACTTCCACATACACAGAAATAAAAACCCTGGAAGAATAAGCCTACTTGAAGATTTTAATTGTTTTTGTTTTGCTTCATATTTGGATCATTGCATAGTTTTTAAGCCTATACATTGTTAAGGAAAATAATCTTTGGGAATCAGGAATTGACCTTCACTGTTGAGCCAGTAGGAAGGTTAGTAAATATCTACTAGTTTTTGCATCCTGTGTCTTTTGACATCTTTAGCATTCTGGTAATGTGTTGAGCGCTGATGAGGTGTTGTTGAGATTACTGAGAGGTGCTACCATGAAAATCAAGTGTGAGTATATCTGCCCCAAACCCTCCAGTTTCTCATCTGAAAGCCTTACTGTTGTGGCATTCACCTGTCTTGAAAGTACTGCTGGTTTTGGTTAAATGATGATATTAAATAAAAGCTACGGCCTGTTTTGGTTGAAATTTATTTTAATACTTAATCATTATAACGGATGCTATTTTCTCCTTTAGACTGCATGAAGAAATAATTGACTTCTATGACTTCATGTCCCCTCGTCCTGAAGAAGCAGCTATGAGAAGAGAAGTGGTGAAAAGGATAGAAACGGTCATCAAAGATCTTTGGCCTACAGCTGATGTGAGTGTAACTCAAGTGTTGGTTTGCTTCTCTAGTAAATTGTCGAACTTGGTTCTCTTAACCTTGCTGTTGTCTTTCTGTACTTTAGAAATGAACAAATAAGACTTCAATCTTAACGCAGTTGATTTAATATTACAAGTCTTGCAGTACTTGGCAATTTATTTTAAAAAGTCGAGGAAATTTAAAACCTAAATTTCAGATTAATGAAGGCTACTGATAATTCTCTTCATTTTGAGAACTGGGTATGTGAAGAACTGTCCACTTAAGGAAGTGCATTTCTTAAAGTAAGCTTATGAAATTGGTTGTCTCTGCATAACTTCATTAAAGTTTATTTATAAACTTTATTAAAGTTTGGCTGACTACCTATGTATCCGTTTCTGCCAGGACTCCTGACTGTGTTGATATTTGTAAATGCAAGTATTATACAGAAGAACAGTTAAAAAACCCAGAATTCTTTTGGACTCTTCACAAGTTTGACATTCAGGGAATTAGTTCAGCCCTGATTAAAGTGGGAAAATTGGACTTCCTGAGTTGACTTGCAACCAAAGTTGTTGTATTTTCAAACCCTTTATTACCCAAAGAATATATTTCCTCCAAACCAAAATTATTCAGAAGGAATTTAATGTAAACTGTATATCTAGCATCACCTTTCTGATTACCAGATAGTCGTATTGTCATTAACAAGCAGAAAAACATCTGGGAATAAAGTGATGTCATAGCCTTCCATAACAGTGAGGGCTGTGGCTACAGAACTGAGCTAAAGATACTGTAAAGGTCATCTATGCCATCCTCACCTACAATCCTCCTTGGTAATAACATTTTTCTAGCTTGTGGGAACAGGTATAAACACTGAAATGGCCCAGTGTTGCCCAGCCTTCGCATAGGTCACTTCAGGGAAGAGAACTTGTAAATTTTGCTCTGCTGTAGCAGAGAGTGTAGAATGTCTCAGTTGTTTAGATTGGAAGTATGCTAAAAGTATTTAATGTGGACTGTGAATGTCTCTGTGTCTCTTCAACATACCTTATTTTCTACACACAAACACCTATCACAATTTCATATTCATCCTTACAGTAAAATTCATGTTACTCTGAATGATATGTTATAGATGTGCTTGCTGATATTTAAACAAAAAAAAAGTTTGGAAAAATATTTCCCTTAAACTCTTCCAATTTCAGTAAAGCTGTCCTATGAGGAAAGAAGGGAGCAGGAAGGAAGGAAATTTATAACAGCTTACATTTCTGTCAACCTGGAAATTAATAATGTAAAGGACTTGTTTCAAAAGTTTATGCTCTACTGCTAGTAGGATTCCTAGTCATTTCATGTTTAAAAAAAAATACAGTTTCCTCTAAAGTTGCATCTGTAAGACGAAGTGTGTTTGTAGAGACTTAACAGAGTATGTAGTAAAGTAAGTTCAGTAACTTCTTTACTGGGCTATAATATGTATAACAGGTCAAGAAAAATCTTAAGTCTTGTGAAAGTGAAATGAAGTGAGCGTTCATGATTACAAGATATTTCATTGATCTGGGTTTCTTTCAGGTCCAGATATTTGGCAGCTTTAGTACAGGGCTTTATCTTCCAACTAGGTAAGTAGTAATTCACTTTTATATTAAAGCTTGTCTTCTTTTAGAGTAATGGTAAATTTTAAAGGGGAATTTAGACTGCAATGTGTAAACCTATCAAACTTCCAGTAAAATTCTTGCCTAATGTCCCATGTGACAAAGGGAATAGCTTTTTGAACTTACAGGTTTGGGGTAAGTATTTGATATTTGATGTATCACTGTACTGCTGTAGGTACTTACAGACCCTTTGTTGAATTCCATTTTCTTCCTTGTGGCTGGGGTTAGTCTTTGGCTCTTTGTTTTCAAGACACGGTGAAATTGAATGTTTAGTATTTCCTGTGTAAAGATTTTGTTAAATAAGGTGAATTACTGAGAGTGTGTCACATCAGAGTTACTGTGTGAAGTCAGAGGTGTTATCACAGCTATGTTTTCCCATTTTTTGGAGAGAAAAATGTCTTATTTAATTCAGTGTTTTCTGTTGCTTAATGGTTCGATAGACGGATATGTAGCTGTGTCTTAAAGACTATGTTGTCTTTATATCAATTAAATTTTCAGTAGGATAGCACTGGAAATTTAATTTCTATGAATAACAATCACTGATAAAAATTGTTTGGACTATTAACATGCCTGTCAACATGGGTTGATGAGGGCTGGAATTGGGCTGTGGAAGTCAGAGGGGGGAGGGAGCAGCAAAGGTAAAACGGAGAGAAGCTCAGAGAAGTGGAAGCAAGAAGCTAGAGTACTACTTTGGGTCCTAAAGTGCGCTAGACCATCTCTTAACATTGCTAAAGGAAGCTTATTGGGAACCTAGATTAAAAGTTGCAGAATGGTCACCCTGGAGGACTTATAATATGTAGAGTGCCAATTTTACCTTTTTTTTTGGTGGAGTATTATGCTTTAGCCTTAACGGATCTCATGCCGTGTTCTTTTTGTCTAGTGATATTGATCTAGTTGTTTTTGGGAAATGGGAACGGCCCCCTTTACAGCTACTGGAGCAAGCACTAAGAAAACACAATGTGGCTGAGCCATATTCCATTAAAGTACTTGATAAAGCTACGGTAAGTAATAGTCTTTGGAATACTGAACTGAAAAGCTTTCAGACTCCTTAAGATGTTAGTGATAAATAGTGTTTTCAATTCATCAAGCAAATGATGTCTTCTGCACAGATCAAAACATTGTGCTTTATTTTAGTAGAATGTGTATGTGCTTAGCAGTAGCATACGGTTTTTCACATGGACAACAGTAATTCTGTGTACTGTATTTGCTGGAAGGCCATACTTTGTGCTTTTGTTGTCAATAAAGATCTGAAAGTCAGTATTTGCAAAATATCTAGTAAAATAAGTGAACTACTTGTATAATGTTTTTCCACTGACCTTTGAGAGGACTTTGTTTAGCCAGAGGCCAGTAACTAGAGCTATCTAGCCTGAAACCTCGCTTTTTCAGGTTGTCTTGTTTCTGATGACATAATGAAGTGTTCCAAACCTAACAGTTTGTTGTTTTTTTCCCTTCCAAAATATGCTACTTAAGAGCTTTATTTCATTTGTGAAACTGATGTGTAGTATCTCTTGAATCTGTCTTGTCAGTCTAATGGATCACATTGAATATGCTAAAAACTTAAAATTATGAGAATTTTATGTTCCTGAGCAAGTGGTGTTTTCTCCAGGAGCAGAGTATTCCAAACTTTTATTAGCAAGCTGTTGCTTTTTCTGCTCTCTGAAAAAGGGTGATTCTTTTAGGCCCAGAATATTCTGACGGCTTCTGTTGCAGTAGCAGTACATAACAGTAACTCTGGTAATCTTTGGTTTCTGTGAGAATGAGTGGGGTTTTCAGAATCAGTTAGTGATGTAAAATGGTGCTAGGCTTATTGATTTTACTAGCCTTTATTATTTTATTCCTTCTGCTGTTGATATGAAATGATGCTCTTTTTTGTATTCTATTTCACATTAAAAATACAAGAAGTTCAATTTAAAATAAATGTCATCAGCTGAAGTTTTAAGTTATGTTTTTAAGACCATTTTGTAGGATACTGCCTTCAAGGTGGTGGTGTGAGGCTAAACTACATATTCAGTAGTTCTGTAATAAATTATTGCTGCCACAAAAGGAAAGACTGCTACTCCTGCTTTGCTTTGATCTATTCTGGCTTTCATTTGACTCTGCAGTGAACCAGTTCAGCTTGATAAACCAACACACAGTGCTTTATTTTTTCTGCTAGGCTAGTCTTCTGTCAGTTTAGCAAGTAAATGGTGCAGTGCTGGGTCAGAGGAGTGCAATTTCCACAGGTTATGAGAGTAAAACATCTCCTATGAACAGCAATGAGTCATAAAATTAAGTAAATTTAGTTAGCTTACAAAACACAGATATTGCAGCTATGAAGGCAGATATCTAATAACTGTGGGACAGTACGTGAGTGACCATATATTAGTGTGGTCATACATGCCTGTGTTTTTAATCACCTCACTAAAAAGCGTTTGCTTGTCAGTCAAGTCTCAAAAGCATGTTTTCTCAAAACATTTTTTCTCAAAAACATGTTTTCTTGCCTTGATAGTTGCATTCATTTGGACTGATAGTATCTGTGTATCTTAAGTCAGTAAGTTGGAAGACAGGACGAGTGTTGCATTTCTGGATGTTCTTAAAACCTTGTTTTAATCTTTACAGGTACCAATAATAAAACTTACTGACCAGGAGACAGAAGTGAAAGTTGACATCAGTTTTAATGTAGAAACTGGTGTGAAGGCAGCTCGATTTATCAAGGAATACATGAAGGTATCAACCATATAATGAATGTTATACCAGTTACCAAGGATATGCTAGGTGCTTAGCTAACCTTTTTTGTTATGGCTTAAGACTTTTGAAGACTTATTGCTGAAGACTGTTTTCATTGGTTAAACAAATTTATTTTCTAATGATATCTATTCAGTGTTGCCTGTGAGTGCTAGGGGTTTGTGTGGATAAACCTGTACACTGAAAGGACTTCTACAGCCATATCTAGATCTGCAGTACTAAACTGTTTCTAAAGCAAGTATGTTCAAGTATTGCTTACCTTGAATTTAAGTGATGCTTGATTATGAATGCTATCTTGCTAAACGATGTGTAAAAACAATTCTTCTGTAGCTACATACTTAAAATCAAGTTTACTTCTATGCTCTCTGCAGTAAAAGTACTGTTTAAATTGAAAGCTTTGAGTGACACTGGCATTCAAAAATTATATGAAAATCTTCCTGTTTAGGGGGGAAGAAATAAATTGATATGTAAACTGCTTGATCAAATAAGAGTTGAAATCTGTTAATCTTTTTCTAGAATAAAAAAGCATGTTTCTGTTCTTCCTGTGGAAACACTTTATGGCACACGATGGAACAACATTTTTGTATTAGAAGATGAATTCTTCTTGCATTGAGATTGTGTAGTTCTTTCTTTGTTTTGTAATGTTGACGTTGTCATTGATAAGACTTATTTTGCTTTGCAGAAATATTCTTTGCTACCTTACTTGATTTTAGTATTAAAACAGTTCCTCCTTCAGAGGGACTTGAATGAAGTTTTTACTGGTGGAATTAGCTCTTACAGCCTAATTTTAATGGCAATTAGTTTCCTGCAGGTAAGTCTGTTCCTTATTTGTTCCTGTGTTCTTTAAAGTATTTTGGTTTCTGTACTTATGCTCTGTTATGGTGCTGTTTCTTTAGTCCACTAGCAATGCACAGCTTTATGGTTATGGCTGTAGGTGTTTGATCATTGGCAGCTCCTACAGACTACCTCTCAAAGCTCTAGGAACTTCTGTTCACTGTGTGAACTGAAACAGCAGCAGGAACTTTGTGAACAGCTCATTAAAGTTACAAAAGCAAACAGTCAAGTTGTTTTTTAATTATATGTTGGTTAGGTTTTGACATACGTAAAACTGGCAGATATTGTAGGTAACTAATAAAATAGTTAATGAGTTATAACTTCTTCCAACACATTTTTATGACAGTAAGCTTTGTATGAGTATGATGAGGTACAATGTTAGGCACCTCTCAGCAGCTGTGATAATGGAAAAAACCTACATATCCTGCTGCTGTTAATGATTAATTGAAATATTGCTATAGATGATGCATACTGCATATAACATGGGGGTATTGATAAAAGAACTGTATTCCAGTTGGGGTAAATAGATTCCCTTCAACTTCTGAAAAGATTAAGACCGATGGGTTTTCTGTGAAAAATCAGGTATTACTCCATTACTAAGCTGTAATGTAGTATGCAGTACTTCTTTATTGCCTTTGGCTTAGGAAAAAGACTTTACTAATCTTCAAATCGCTGGAAGAGGAGGGAAGAAGGAATTCTTTGGCTTCCAGATACTGCTTAAGTGCTGCCCCCTCTTGGTTATGTGAAAGTGGTTTAAGTACATGAGGAATTAATGGCTCAATTCAGAATTGTGTAAAGGGATTATACTCAGCTGTTTAAACGAAAGCTTTTTGTTCCACTTTGTTATGGTCTGAAAAGAAGTAATTTTTAATAATTAACAACTGTTCTGTGTCACAGCTGCATCCAAGAATTGATGCCAGAAGAGCTGATGAAAACCTTGGAATGCTTCTGATAGAATTTTTTGAACTCTATGGAAGGAATTTTAACTACTTGAAGACTGGTATTAGAATAAAAAATGGAGGTGCCTATATTGCCAAAGAAGAAATCATGAAAGTCATGACTAATGGATACAGACCATCCATGCTATGTATTGAAGATCCTCTCCTGCCTGGTAAGATTGTACACTTCTTGCAATATTCCAGAGCTTTGGCTCTACTTGTGCTCTCACAGCTTATGTTAGTCCCTAAAGTCCATTAAATGAGTTAAGAAGATACACTGAGAAGAGACTTTGCTGGTGTCAAGGTACAGTTGTGGAGATGTGCTAAGGGATAAGGACCCAAAGTGTCCCAAGATTCATAGCCTGAGTAAATTGGATTGCACACAAACAGCATGGATATAGACTGCATTGGAGATTTAGGACTGTTGAGTCCTGAGACTGTTGAGATTCTCTACCAGTGCTGAGGGGGTAGCAAAAGAAACAGGTCCAGGAGATTGTGGAAGGGGCTTTGTTAGTAGGAGCAGCTCTCCATTTTTCATTTTGAGAGAATGAGAATAGCAGGTGTGTCTTTTTCTCACCACGTTCTGTGGTGCTATACTTCAGATAAATTATACCATATGGGAAGGAAATGCACCAGATGCGGTACCTGTCCTGTAAGACGGTGCACTAGAGACTGCACAGAAACATGGGTGTATATCCATGAATGTGTAGCAAGGGAGCAGCTGTATTATGGTGTTGGTGTGAAGAGTCTGGTTTGCATAACTGGCTTCTGTGCTACACAGGGACCTTTAGAGAATGCCATTCTAGTTGCATGTACTTTTGAAAGTAACTAACTTAAATATTTCTTTTTCTTTAAGACTTGGTTTTAATTCAGTAACCTTCAAAGTAATCAAGGTTAATTTTGGCTGAGCTCCGGAAAAATCTTCCAGCTTTATAGTACTCAGTTTGGATTCTATTTAGACTGTCACAAGTAGCTGAAATTCCAAAGCAGCTTCTTAACTAAGTCAATTTTCAGTTAATTTGAACATAATCATTAGTATTTCTAGAATGTAATTGGCACTCAAACTCCATACTGTCACGTCTTGTGGGTAGACTGCTTATGTAGAGCACTTCTAAAGCAAATACCATGGATCAGGAGCTGAAGTCTGGCACCTTTCTAAACACTTAGTATGCTGAATGTTCATCGTTCTCTAGAAGAGGTTGCAAGCTAAGATACTTGTTTGTCTAACCACATCTCTGATACTTTTGGAGCTCTGAGTTTGTGTCCATCATGACTCTTGTGCTTGGCCAGACTTAGTTGTGATTTTGCAGAGCTTTCATTGTGGTGTTGAGATTTACTTTAGTAGATGTGTACTTACTTGCTTAAAGACCCATTGGGGTAGCAGCATGAGCCACATTCTTTAGAGTCAAAAACCTTTACTGTGCTCCAGTTCTGTTCCTTCCTATCTGTTGAGGACTGAAAAAGAAGAAATTGTGTATGCTGCACAATGTTTTAATCACTGCTAATGGTCACTCTTTGAGTTTTTTTCTTCTCTAACGTTCCTTTTCAGAGAAGCAAAAAAAAAATTGCACGTCTCTAGTAGGGGCTCTGAACTGTTCCTCCTAGTATAAATCTTGCAGAAGTAAAGAACTATAATTTAGAAGAAAGATATCTAGTTATATACTATCAAAGAGTTGATAAGAACTACATTTTAGATTAGATTCTATGGGCTGAGATAATGTAATTCTTACAGAAGAGAAAGTATTTTAGCAAGGGAAGTGAAAGCTGACAATAATTTGAAGTTACCTGACCACTGTGTCCCATTGGAATATTTTCTGGCAGCTACCACAGAGCTTCTGAACTTGCCTGATTGAAGTAGGTGGAAAATTATGTAGAAGGTATAGGATGGCTCTTTGAATCGGATCTCACAAATACAGTCTCCTTAGATCTAGACTCAATCAGATATTCCTACAGTATCTAAAAGCATCTGTCAAGTGTATGTAGGTAATGTCTAGAATTCTGTTAATTAGTTTAGTTGCATTACTGCTTGTGTCCCAGTACAAAAAACTTTTCAAGTGTTCAGATCCTGGCCCAGTTGGCAAGTCATCTCTGCTTGATTAGTTTGTGGTCAGATCCACTCAGTGTCTAAGTCCATGAGGGTCAGTATGGAGGAGATGGGAACAAGTATTTTGGTGAAGAGTGGGTGTGTATGTTTTTTGACTTAAGTTAGCATAAGCTGCTCTAGAATTTTTTTCCTCAAACCAGTTTATGCAATATATGCACAAATTTTTGATCTTTTTTTGCAATCCTTTTTTAGCTCGATCACAGCTTTTTCTAAAGTTCTGGTTAAGCTTTGGAAGAGGACTTCAAAAGATGACTTCTTAATCCAGAAATCAGACAAAAAATACAGGGATGAAAAAAACTCTTTCAATTTCTCAAGATTATCCAAGTAGTGTATGGTCCCTCCTATGAGCGTATGCACTATTTCAGCTTTAGGATGTTGAAAGATACAACTCATAAGAATAGCTTTAGGCAGTCTTCTAGAAAGCAGGATTAAATTCATTGGGATTAGTTCCCTTAAGTTAGAGGAACTGTTTTTTCTTCACTATGAAATGGTGATGTCTGGCTATCAGAAGGATAGGATACATCAGTTTTACCTGCTCAGTACCTTCTGTTAGTTTCTAGATTTAGAAGTAACAGGCATCAACCTGTTGTCTTGCTGTTTTGGTCATAGCGGGTTTTGCTCAGGTTGTCTTGGGTGCTGTAGGGTTTCCTCTGAGATTCTCAAAGACCTATTATTGGGCACTAGAGGATTATAATTTGTGATTTGAGAACCAAGATTCCAACAGAGATGTCAGGAGTCGACACTTGAACTGGGAAGTGTGTTGAAATCTAGATTTGAGATGTCAGACTAATCTAGCTGCTGATGCATTTTAAAGTGGTAGTTTATACTTGCTCTTCATACATAGACTGAGGTTCTTCATCTTGAGCTAGTGTCCTAGGACAGAGTAATAAGATGAAAATCTTTCCCTTAGCATCATCCAAAGAAGGGAGTTTCTATAAACATCTTGTAGCTGCCACCATTTCAGTTTCTCGAAGCAGTTGTCCTTTCTTTGATGCGTAAAAAGCTAAAATACTCATTTAGGAGAACTGCAAAGCTAGACACTCAGAAGTCTGTTCATAGGAACATGTCAGAGCAGGGTACCTGATACCATCCTAGAAGAGGTTTGTGTGGAGTTGGTCTGACAGTATCCTGTCTTGGAAGACGTGACTCTGGTTGCAGGGAATTACTATGGGAACTAACAAAAGTTCTAAACATTAAATTTAGTGTGTTTTCTCTGAAAAGAGACTCTTTAACGTGCAGGACTAATTATGCTTCATGTTGCTTGCTTCTGCATCTTGACATGTCACAAATCTAGGAAGTAATTAGATTTGAGATTGGCAACAACTATTGGGATTATCTATTCTAGCCTTAGTGGCTGCCCAAAGTCATTCATTGCAGTTTTTCAGTATCTGATGTTTGTCATTAGAACCTGCAAATGTGTGTGTATATAAAATATATGCATTTATAAAAATACACAAATACATTGAAGGCAGCATCTGAACGAACCCCTTTAATACTGAATGTTGCAAAAAGATACTTACTAGATAATAGTTTAACATAAATGGATCTGCTTCAGGCCTAGCTCATGGTCTTACCTTTACCTTTCCAGGCCACATTCTTAAAACGGCTTTAGGTAATGGAAGGCCACCTGATGGAGTGGTAATACTGATAGCAATCTTAGAAGTGCTCCTTTAGGGGTGAAGGCTTTGTAAGAAAGAATGAGAATTGAATTATACATGAAATCACACACCATTGTTATCTATTAATGTACATCTGAGGATTGAAGTCTATATGATTTTCTTAAAGAGAGAGCATTTAGGTGACATGCTTTAACTGATCAGTCCATAGATTGTGACAAAAGAAGGATGCTCAGGTGTGTAAAACGTGATCTGCTAGTGAGAGTGATCTCTCAGAAGAAAATTTATTCAGGACAGCAAGTGCAAATATGTGATCATCTGGCTTCTTTTATATGTTGCTTTCTGGATTGAGTAGGGCCACTTCTATATAGACTTGACTGGTACAGTTCACAATAGCTTGCGTAGTAGCTTTGGCTTCCATACCTGCTTTTCAGCTGCAGTGCAAGTCAAAAGCTCTGCACACTCTATAATTGAATAAGACTGTTTATTCAGACATTTTTATGAACTAATTACAGGTGCAGAATGAGGCAATCCAGGAACCTAGGCATGCTATGGCATGAGCTATCCTGCCTCTGTTCTCAAATCTGCTTCAATCAAGACTCATACACAACTTCGTTGGTGGTTTAAACTAAACTGCCTGAGTTTGCCGTAAGTGGATTAGGGAAGGCTTATGATTTCTTTTGCTGGCACAACAGTGGAGGTGGCAACACCTTACAAAAAAAATGACCAACAGTTTGTAGCAGCAGTGTCTTCATTTTAGTGAAACACCATGCAGGATGCATGTCAAACGTAGCTGTCTTAGCACCAGATTAGATTAAACTAATGCAATTTGATTGTTTATTCTTAATTCCTGTTATGTGAATTTATAGAATTATAGAATCATTTAGGTTGAAAAAAACCTAAAGATCATCAAGCCCCACCATAGATGAACTGTAATTTAGTGGTAGGTTCAATTGTGTTTAGCCACTTGTATATATTCCATTTCTGTATTACTTCTCAATTTAATTTTCATTTGCAATTATGTTTAGCATATCGTTATGTGGAAGGTGGCATTTTTGCAGGACACAACAATGTGTCCTGTACTGAATTAAATTTTTTTTTCTAGTAGAATTAACATTTTCATGATCTGATTTCTTGACCACTGAAGTATCTTGGCCTCTATTTATTTAGCTGCCTTTGGACTAAGTCCTTCATGAAGTTCTCTGCTACTTTGTAGTGCAGCTCTGAACTTGATTACAATATGTTTCTTCTTACATTCTCTGTTCTAGGCCCACATTGGCCTGTGCTTCTATGTCAGGATAGAGTCCAATTGCAAATATGCCATTTAGGCTTTTGTAATTTTGAGCGTAGTAGCTTCTGGGTACTGCAATGCTGCATTCAGAACAAGATACTCAGTTACTTCAGTAAACTTGAAGTATTTCTTGATCAGCTTTTATTTGACCATATAAATTACTGAAGAAATTCTGTGTTCCCAAAATGCTCTTATGTTGCCAGTCTGTTTCCATTGATTATACTTTCCTGTTAAAGTAGCATTATGATTGGAGAATCTTGGAGGACTAAAATGTGTTGTCAAGTGGTAAAGCCAAGGCTCTTTTTTTTTTTTTTCCCCTGGATCGCAAACCTCAGCATGTTTGTCTACAATGACTTGCTGGACTAAATACTCCAGTGAGGGAAGTGTTCCTCTAAAGTAAAATTCAGCCTTGTTGGATTCAGTCCTCCAGAGGATAGATTTGATCCTATACCTATCAATTTTCAAAGCAGATTTTTCATTAAAACCTTTTCATGGGCCCTGATCTGGTTTTCAAGCTTAACATAAGCATGCTTGATGGTTCATCCCTTTCCAGTGTTCTCACAGCATTTCAAGCATCATTCTGCAGGAGGGAACCTTTTACTGTAAGCAGCTTTCTACCCACTCAAAATCTAGTCTGTATTTTAAACATGCGATTTGAAGGAACTTTTCCTTGTGTTTTATAAATTGAGTGGTGACAATGAACCTTTGGTGTCTGGTGCCAAACGTATCTACAAAAAAAAACCCCAAATGTTTCTTCTTGTTAGTACTAGCAAGATCTTTCTAGGTGTCAAATGGGAGACCAATGCTTGTATGTTGTCATCGATATAGAGAAGCATTAGTATTTTAACTTCTGCAGTTCCACACACTGGATTTGGAAGGAGTTCTGCTATAAATGTCACTTATGCTTAAAGAGGGGCAGCCAAGAAGTACTACGAAGTTGATCAAAAAACAATGCTGTACAAGTGTTTGGAATCCTCTATGACAGATTTTGACAAAGTGATTTATCCTGTGGAGATAAATAATATGTATGAGCTGGTTTATTAATCTGTGATTTTGATAAGGTTAAGTAGGGATTGATGTAAGTATACCTGGCCCTATGAAGATAATGTGGTTGCACAAGTGGAATTTTAAGCTGAATTTGGCCTGCAGAAACTCTACTGGTAAGTGAGACGTGATGCTTTAAGCTTGGTAGGTTCCCTCTCAAGAGACAGCTATAAGAGCTTTAAGCTTATCTCTGTTCTGTTTCTTTCAGGCACTGGTACATCGGTATTTTAAAAGTGATGAATTGAATGCATAATATTGTTTCATTCCTAAGGTTAGCTGCTTTTATTGAGATAGGTGCACTTGGTTGTTCCTGATATGAGTAGGATGGGCTAATCAGTTCTAACAGAGTTAAGCTGTATTGTTAAGGCTTCTGAGCTTTAAGTATGAATAATTTTCTGGTTACTGATATTAAAAAAAATGATCTGATGACTGTCACATTATTTCAGGAAACGACGTTGGCAGAAGTTCTTACGGTGCCATGCAAGTGAAACAAGTTTTTGATTATGCCTACATTGTTCTTAGCCATGCAGTATCACCACTTGCAAGATCATATCCAAATAGAGATTCTGAGAGGTAATTAGTCCACTTTTTGAATATCCATTTGTTTATGTAATCGATTAGGAATGTTTTGGTCTAAATCAATAAAAAGAATATTGTTATTTATTGTTTAACTGTGGCTGTATTGAAATTTGCCCAGAAATTTAGGCTGCCCAGTGCTGTTGAGAGTGTAATACCTCAGTGTGTAGCATTGAAATGAAGACAGCATGACAAAACCCAGGATGAGTCCAATATGAGATTCTGGTAGTGTGGGAGGGAGCCAGAAGATAGTTTGTCTTTTCTCAAACATTCTGCGTAAAGTATTTCAAAGGAAGGTCTGCTGGTTTAATGTTTGGTGTGATGTATGACTGTACAATGGTAGAAAGAAATGTGTGATCAAATTGCTTATTAAGACACAAAACTAGAGAAGGCTAGAAATTTCCCTAGCTCTTCCATACATTGCTTCTGTAAGCTGCTTTAAAAGGCTTGATATGTAATTAAGCTATTAAAAGAATCGGTTCAGTTTGGCCGTAATGTCAGAACTGTCTTTAAAAGTAGCATACTTCTAAATGTGCCATTTTAATGCAGTTCTTATTGTCTTTCATAGAAACACTTTACAGCTAGTATTTTTTCAGTTCTCACCTTTGCAAGTTTTCTTTTTTTTGAAAGGGGGAGGAGAAAGAAAATGAAGGCTTGTCAGCCATGTTGTATTTTTATTCATGTATCTTCTCTAGCATCTTTTATGCTAACCCTCAGTACAAATTGGGGCTAGATCAGAGGATTTATGTTCTCTGAGACTTTCCTAGAATCCCAATGCTCTTGACTTCCCCAGCTATTGGCAGGGAGGGATGGCCGTAACAAGTCTCACAACCCATCTAGATACAATTCCAAACTCTAGTCAAGCTGTTAACTTCCAGCATTAATGTCACTGCAAGGTGAAAAAGTTCTCCTATACCACAAAGTGGATGCAATCTTTCGCTTGTGGATTTAAAACTGACAGTATTTTAATAGTGCCCATGAATTTCTAGGTTTTCTGTGGTCTTAAATTCAAAAAGGTTGAGACTGCCCGTGATGGCGATACAGGAAGAGTGATACATAGTGTTACACACTGACATTTGAGACTGCTGTTTCAACATAAATTAAAGGTGTATCTGTTAAATGTGTACTGGCTGACAATTCTTGTTGCTGAATAAAATTTCATTCTTACGTAAGTATAGATAGAACACTCAGGGATTCCTGAAATTTTGCTTGTGTCTTGGGTCCTGGCCTTCATTAACTTCTCTGTGATTCTCCAAAGGATATAATAATTCTCTAATAAGGTATTTATTACAGAGATTAAAAATTATCTCTGTAAATGCATTTAATGGAAGCCTCAGATGTAATCAGTTTGTGCACTTGACATGTACATTTCTTAGTGTATCTGGGAAAAATGTTTGGATTTTGTTGCAACTTCAAACCTGGGAGAAGTGCAAGCAGCAGCATTCAGGTGTCATACATCTGACCTGTCTTTCTGCTGGTTCTGGGCTCTCTGTGCCAGTGTTGTCTGAGTTTCAGAACTCGTCATGCCAGTGGCTTGCTATTCTGTCAAAGAGACTGGTGTTGCAAGAGGAACAGCATTCAACAAAGTCCTGTATGCAAGTAGTTCCCCTGCACCTGTCTTGTCAATGCCAAAGGCCCTGTAGGTGGATGAGGAGTTGTTTGGTAACAAGTTTGTTGCAGAAATTTGACACCAGTCCATGTTCAGTGTCAGATTTTAGCTGAATTCTTGGTGTTCCAGGTGTATTTCAGATGCTTCTTCCACCTGTTAGGCAGGGTGGTCCAGGCTCTGTATAAAGACTTTTCAGTGGCCTGACCTGAAGCTTTAGCCATGCAGGAGCCCTTTGTCTTGATCCATTTTTTCCCCTTTTCTAGGCTTGCTAGTGGTAGGTTAAACTGTGAACAGTGGGCTCCCTTTAAGAGCAGTGACTATCTATAGGACTTCCTACTAGATAGATTAATAGAGAATAAAAGAAGAGCACTTGAAAGGGTAGGAATTTGCAGGAGGCTGAATTCCCCAGCTGACCTGAGTTTATTTAGTTTTGTCATAATTGGGGCTAGTGTTCCTCTAAGTAGAACTGTTTTGAATTTGTATCAACTCATTCCAGGGAGAATTTCTGTGTACAAAGTCCTATTTTTGTAGATGACAATCTAAGTAGATTTCAAATCTTTCTGGGTGATCATCGTTACTGCTCTTTTTCAGGGTTGGTCCCACTGAAAGGAGCACAAGCCCAAGTCAATTTAAGGCTTTCTAGCCAGCTGCTGCTTCTGATATTCCCAGTGTGAAAAGGAGTCAGATTTTGGTCCTTCAGCATAGGCCTTTTTCTTCTCCATGTTCTTCAGTAACAAGTTGCACAGAATAGTAAGGGGTAGGTTCAAAGCACTTTTAGTGCCATCTTCATTCAAGCTTCCAAATATGACATTTGGAGTGTAGGGGGAGTTGAAAGCTGACTTCTGTCTGAATGGAAACAGCAATCAGCTGAATCCTGAGGGTAATTCTTACAGCCATAGAAATTACCTTAACACTGTTTTGTCCTCAGTTTGTCTCACCCATCCTTTTTCAAGAATGGCTCAGGAGGAGTTGATAGACAGTTCAGTAGATTTTGTTAGAGCAAACAGATTCCCATCATCTTGGAAGGAGGAGAGTTTTTGCTAGTAGGAAAATGAGGATCCATTTTGAATCTGTACAACTTGTATGCAAGATCAAGTTTGATGTTGAGAATTCAACCAAGGTGATTGAAAATCTTGATTGATTTCTTACTATTTGGGGTCATGGGGATGTGAGGCTACTTGTAAAGTTATGAACAGGCTAGCTCCTGCTTAAGACTCAGTGTCAATATGTGCTTTGAACAGCTTTAATGTGGTGTTTGGCCATAGCCTTTCTCTGGAGAAGTGTGTGTCGTCTTAAGTGAGATAACTAGAGAAGTGATATTTTCATAGAATCATTTAGGTTGGAAAAGATCTTTAAGACCATTGAGTCCAGTTATTAATCTAGTTCTGCCAACTCCACCACTAAACCATGTCCCTCAGTACCACATCTATACCTCTTTTAAATACCTCCAGGGATGGAGGTGTCTAAACCACTTGCCTGGGCAACCTGTTCCAATGCTTGACAACCTTTTTGGTGAAGAAATTTTTCCTAATATCCAATCTAAACCTCCCCTTGTGCGACTTGAGGCTATTTCCTATTGCTTGTTACCTGGCAGAAGAGACTGACTCCCACCTCTCTGCAATCTCTTTCCAGGTAGTTGTAGAGAGCCGTAAGATATCTCCTTAGCTTCCTTTTCTCCAGACTAAACAATCCCAGTTCTCTCAGACACTGTCTCCTAGGTCCTGTTCTCTGTACTGTTCATCAACTTCTTTGCTTTTCTTTGGACACAAAGTTTCATGTTAGTGACCATTTTCCTAGTTTTAATCTGTTTCTTGGTAAACCACAGGAAACCTTAGCAGATGTTTGACAACAAGCTCTTGCTCATTGATTCATGTTGTTTGAAGTAGTGGACTGTTCATTAGTACCCGGTCCATGTTCTCTCTATTAAGGTGCAGTTTCACTTTATACTATCTGTGGGCTGTCAGGTGCCCTTTTTCTTCCTTCTCAATGTGTATGTCCCTGACTCTTGCCTTGGATCAGATCTAGCAATCCTGGGGTCAGAAGGTCAGAGATTAAACTCTCTGGTCTGACTGAACAAATACATCAACACTTACATCATGTCGAGAAATCGATGCAGCTTGTGGCTGTGGGATGAGCAGATCAGAAGCAAGAGAAGCAGCAGGAGTTCATGTTTAGGGGAAGATGGAGAGAGTAGTATTGTGCCATTTGACAGCAATAAGTTGTGCTGATCTGGATGTGACAAAGATGCATTTTTAATGTTATCCTTAAGGTTAATATGTATGTCTGTAGGTCAGCATGTTGGCTTACATGTTGGCCTGTCGCATGGTTCAGATACAAGTATGTGCTCAGACTGCATCTCTGAACAGTGTAGCCACATTTGGGAGGCAGACAAGGTCATATGAAATGAGGAATGGAAAACTGGTTCTACTGTGATATGCCCTTCCAGTATAACTAAGACTTCTGAAACCTTTCTTCAGTTCCTAGAGTTGCAGACTGGTAACAGGTTCTTCTTTTTTGGTGCCAGACATGTGGGGCAGGTGGATGAGGGAAAGGGACTCTCATGCCAACAGGCTGGAGTTCAGAGTTTGAGGAAGCCTTGGCAGGGTTTTGCTGCTGGAGTTGTTATTTATAGGTGATACTCTACAAAAACAATAATTGTCTGGGCCATATATTAAGTGATTTTTCCATATCTGTGCTTGAAAGCTGTTTGGTTTCTTCCTAACGTATAGTTCAATTGATCTAGCTGCTGACAGGTGCATATGTTAGGTTTGGGTTGCCCCTGGTTGGTCAAGATAGTTCTGGGAGCTTTGGGAGCTGTCAAAGGGAATGTTAAATTTGCTTGCTAAATCTGGTGACATAGAAAGAAATGTGCTGTCTGAAACAGTCCTTCCTTTGCTTCACATCTTGAGTGGTTGGTGGCTGTCACTAGGATGCATGCTGTCTTTTAAGATATATCAGCAATATCAGCTTTTCCTGCAACAGAATATTTCTCTGGGTAAAGGTTTTAGATCTTCTTTTTTTTTTTAAATCCTCATGCTCAAGCAGATCCTTCTTAAGTGCTCCTTAGTCTGCTTTTAGATTGTATTGCCCTTTTAATACCAGGGGGATATTTTGTAAGTTCAGTTAAGGCCTACTGAACAGTTATTTTGTCTGTACTTTCACAGACTGTATTTTTTCCTACTCTGGTACTCATTCATTCATGTGGAGCTTGGCTGAAGCTTTAGGTATTTGATTTTACTGAATCTTGTCATCATTCTGAGCATTTTAAGAGTCATCCTAAGATTTATTTGCACCATAGTAGTGCTGTAATGACAGCAAGAAAGTGTCCTTGTGAACTGAGGGCTTGCAGTGTGCAAAAAGAGGAGCTTCTAAACTCTTACCATAAAGTAGACTAGGTATGTAGGTAACTTATTCCTGGTTTTACTGTATGATAATATTAAGAGAAAAACCATAGAGGGGGCATCTTTCATAGGACAGCTGCCTAATTTTATTAAGCAGTTAACTTTTTTTTCTACATCTTCCAAACAAGCATCTTTGAAGAATTGTGGGAGTGTTTCATATCTGGAGAAATTCTGGCTTCAGCCAAAAAAAGAAGCTCAAAAGCTTACTAAAGGCGGGGCAGATTAATATGTTTTTTGTTCCTAAGCATTTTCAGTGTTGAAAACAGATGTAAGCACATTTTATACATGTTTATTTTAAAAAAATTCTTCTCTGACGCCGTGGATGTGCTTGAGTCCCATACATGGGAAATGGTGTTGGAGAGCAGTGTCTAGTTTGATCATACTTGCTTTCTCTCTCTTTGCTACCATATTAAGTGTATAGCAGTATAGCCTTAACCACCTTTCAGTTTCTGATGTCTCATAATGAATGTTTTTTATTTTGGTGTATGAGCAATGTAGCATGGATCTGCCTTTTGACTCCTGATAAATTAGTGAAATTTTTTTTTTCCTACCTTTCTAGCAAAAATGGGAGTTTGGGGCTTTAACCTCTGTTCTCTGTGAAAGGAGCTAGTCAGAGAAGAGGTTTCTATGTTCTGTATGTGCAACTCTGCCATAATTGTTGATGTAGGAGGAGTTTCATCCTTTACATCCCTTCTATAGCAGGCATTTCTGGTATATCAATCATCCAGGCTGATAAAAATACCATCTTATATTATTACCATTTCGTATTATCTTATACCTATCATTTTCCTTCTGGGTATGAAGACATGACTATTGATTTGCTTCTGGGGAAGGTACTCCAAGACTTTACAAACTCATCCATAAGAGCTTGTGTTATTCAGTCCATGCTCATTTTCTGGTTCTAAGCCCACAGCTGGTAGTAGTTGTGAAATGTATGGGTCATCCTGGAGTGAAAACTCAACTCTTTCTGAAGGTATTCTCAGATGAAACTTTTTAGCTGCATCCTTCTCTGTCCCGGTGGTGAAGAGGTCCAGCATGTGTATGTTTGAGTCCAGTACTGGCATTGCTGTCTTGGGATCTGCAACTTCAGGGTCACAGTTCATTCTCTGAAGTATTGGTCATCCGTTTCTTTATTCTGTCTCCTCTGGTTTAACTTCTTTTTTGAGACTGAGAAAACACAACTGCATAGAGTGTTTAAATGCTGTTATGTCATGGGAGTGTAGATTGACAAAGCACTATCCTCTGTTTTATTTGCTCCTTTCTTAATGTGCTCCACTTAGCTATTGAGCTGTGGATTCCAAAAAATTGCCTATTATAACCTTAGTTATGCCTTTAGTTGCTGAGTGGTGGCAATCATGCCTTTAATTCTGCATATAAAACTCAATAGTTTATTTTCTGACATGCATCATTTTATCTGCATTACATAAATAGAATGGTGGATGACATTCATTCTGTGCATGAGGCTCTTCTGCAGCTATTGGTCTTGTAACTTAGATAATATTATTTGGTTCAGTGTTTGCTTAAATTGCTGAACTGCCTTTTTCAGTGCTAACACACTGACATGTCTTTAAAGTTGGAAGACTAAACATGGAACGTGGTATTTGGTCTTGCATGATATAGTAATCCCTAAGCCAGTAGGAGAATTATTGCTCCTTTTAAAAATGTTACTAACAAAATGACCTAATAAAGGTAGTTTAAATGCATTTAGGCTATGCGTGTCCTCCCTTCCCATTATAGACCTAATCCAAAAGAAAATTCTGGTACAGGTACAATGTACCTGTATGCTGTGGAAAATAAAATAATCTTTATTGTAACCATTGAAGATTTTTCAAAACTAAAATAACATTAACTTCTCCAAGATGGTAACTTTCCACAGCCCATTTTTATACAATAGTCCATCCTTCACGTATCTTGAGTGCGGAGTTCATAGCATTTCAGCCACTAGTCCTTGATAAAAGGAAAGCTTAGAAGTTTAGCTTTCAAACAAGGACACAACTCCTGCTCAAGAAGAAGTACAAATAACTGAATTTTGGGAAGGTATGTTGGAGGAATATTACTTGTACTTGCTAATAGCTGGTCACTGTTCAGCAGGACCAGGTAGGCTTTTTCTCTGAACCAGCTAGTATTATGAATTTTCTTAAATTCTAACTTACTCTGGTTTTGGAGCCAGTCTGTTTCTTGTTTCCACTACCTCATGATCCATGGTACTTCCTTTATAGTTGTGGGAATCTTACACGTTTAAGTTGTATTGTAGGTCTGTAAGGAAGGACTAGTGAAGGTCTCTGTCTTCAGTGTGAAGGTCAGCTAGGGGGCCTGGTGATATTAATGTCTTCAGTGTATCCCATAACTCTTCCAATCCAGATTCTGGGGCAAAAATATCTTCTGTATGGAGAAATGTAAGAACCTGTAAATTGCTTTTATTAAATATGTTGGCATCTGCATGTGTATTCTTGATAATTAAGATGCACTCCATTTAGAAATGTAGAGTAAAAATCTTACATATAAGCCAGAGTTTGCATATTAGTATGATAGAAGATACCAGTTTAAAAATTATGATGCTTTAGTGAATTAAATGGTGCGCTAAGGAAATGAGCGTTGAAAAGGATTCTTTGGGTAGGGATATCTTGAACTGACTTTCAGCATAATTTGGTTGTTGAAATGCTTGCAAATATGTGATCAACAGTCTTTGTTTAATACTTAATTGAATATTTATTTTTTTTTAGCACATTAGGTAGAATCATCAAAGTGACACAAGAAGTGATTGACTACAGGGCCTGGATTAAAAAGAAGTGGGGGAGCAAAATTAATTTATCACCTGAACTTGGTAGGTATAGCAGAATCCTTGAACCAACTTAGATCAAATTCAAGAAAAAAAAATAATTCAAAATGCTGGTGCCTTGAAATAAATCACCTTCAGATATGCAGGAAAAAATAAAAGGAATTTTTAACTTTCTAACCCAAGACTAGTGGGTTTTTTTCTGAGTGTGTTCTTCAATTAACTTGTTAAACTGCAGGTCTTCCTAGACTTCAAGGTCCATGTGGTTGTATTCTGTGTTCTTAAATGATACTTATGTTTTCTGTTAACAGATAATAGGTTGAAAATAAGAGACCAGATAGCTCCGTGTAATGGAGAACAACAACAGAACAGAGACTCTGAACCATCTTACAACCAGCGCTTGACTTTGTCATTGACTAGTACACAGCAGTTATCCTCTGGCTCTTCTGCTTC
This sequence comes from Arenaria interpres, assembly GCA_013399435.1. NCBI lineage: Eukaryota > Metazoa > Chordata > Aves > Charadriiformes > Scolopacidae > Arenaria > Arenaria interpres. Next base: position 5,917 of record VXAK01027468.1, on the reverse strand, counting down.
TTCTGTATCATCACTCTCCGGCAGTGACATTGTAAGCTTTTTCTTTTAATGGGTTAAAGTAATAAGAAGCAGAGTTTATGATACTCTTCATAGCCTCAATTGATACAGCAGCAGCTAATGTGATACTATCCTGAAGCTGCTGTAGCAAATTAATAGCTTCCTCTGCTCAGAAAAATTACTGAAATTAAATATTTTTTCATTAAATTAAACGTCTTAATTCTATCCTAAATCTTCAGTACTCTTTGTGATAGTAGTTAGATGTAATAAAATTTAAAACCCAAAGTAGAAGAATAGAAATACGTTTTCATAAATCTTCCCATCAAGTAAAATCTGCCATTGTCAAATTCTGGTCCTTTTTCCCCACACCCCAAATTGAACATGAACATCACATTCTGCTGTGAAGGTGAATAATATTATTTATGATTTTCAGTCCAGCAGTCAGCTCACATTTTAATGGTAATAGGACTCTCATATGCAAAGTCTTGCTGTCAGCTTCCTCCTTTGAAACTGCAATTAGAAAGTAATTGCTGGGCTTTGTTGTAACTTCCTGGAAGTTAAAGACTATAGTCTTTTTAGGTATGTTCTCAGACTCTTAAGATTGTGTAAGGTGGTTTTGTTTTGATACGGAGTTAAATCAACATGGAATTGGGCAGTGAAGATTATGAAGCACAAAATTGCATTGCATTGCATGGCATGAGGTGCTTGTTATAAATCTACTGTAGCATTCTGTGCTGGTTAGAGGAATTAAGTGGAACAAGATGTAGTATCCAGTTAACTACAATAGTGAATAACTGGATGATGCTGAGAGAGGTCTGAGTACCCGTTTCTTGACTGCTTTCAAAAACTAGTCAAATATGGAATTAAAAGTTGGGAATTGTATTCAATAAAAATTTAATAACTTTTGAGGGACAGATGCATTTATTATACATTCTGGTTACTTTCTGTAATTTCTTTACTGAATTTTCTGTGTTGAATTGTTTTTTTTCACTGCATCTCCAGTGAATATGCTAAATGCTTTAGTTGCACCATCTGGCTAATGGAAAAAGAACAGCATGATGCTTGCCAGTGATACTACTAGCCATGCTCCTGGTTTGAGTATGTCAGTGAGAAAGATATCATAATGTTTTATGAGGAAAAGCAAATATTTGCTTAATATTATGCACTCTCGAAGTAATGGGTGATGAGTGGTTATGGCCTTCCCTTAGTCCCTTTTTGCCTGACGTTGAAGATGAAACTTCCTTGCTTGATGCTAGAGAAACAAATGAAAAGTAAAAAGGAAGCTCTCAACAAGAATGACCTGCAATCAGTTTTGGCATCCACACAGTAAATGGGAATGCTGCCCTTTTTAACAAAATGCCTTATGCCTGTGTGCTTGTAACAGACCATAGTTTAAGACTTGGTCATTTATTGGTGTTACGTCCTTAGCAGACTGCTGACATATCTTAATTTGCAATGGAATGGAAGGTTTCTGACAAATAACTGATAAGTTCATCCTACTCACACTTGAACACCTGAGGGTGATCAAGTTCTGGTTAAGCAGTCCTGAGCTGCAGCTGATTCAGGAGGAGAAGGCTATTCTGCCAGAGTCGAAGATGCTATCTGTGGCATGGTCTGGCATAATACTGTGCCCAGGTTCCAGCAAAGGAACATGTAGCATGCGTGACAACTGGTATTTGTGCCAAAACTTCTGGTGCACTGCAAATAGGTATGATGCAGTGAACTTTGATACCAGCTTCAGAACGAGGGAACATGAATATGGTGCATCTCATCACTCTAGAGTTAGTGGTAGCTCTGATCTTGTAGAATGATTGCTCTTCGGGAAGGATTCCATATTCATTTAAAGTTAAATCTTCTGAACTTTTCTGATACTGGAAACTGAAAGCAAGATACAGATTATGAAGAAAATGCAGAAGACAGGGGGATCCTAGATTGACAGTTTGCTGGTCTCTTCCCAAGAATTCTGGTTTTATTAGCAAAATAATCATCCCTGTGATGCCACTGTTGACTTTAAGCACAAGGTCTGCATCAAGACACTGTTTCTGGAGATGTATTTTGCATGACTGCAGAATATCAGCTAAAGTGTATTAACTACAAGATCCTAGCTGTCAAATTAGAGGGACTTGATAGTGTATTTGCTTTCCAATTTACTGGTAAAGTTTCACTGATAATAGTGATCAGCTGCACTTTGACCTTTCTGAGATCTGCTTACCAATACGATAGAAGTCAACTTATGTAAGTTGAGGAAGAAATAGGCTTAGCAACTTGTGACTTGGTCATATTGCCCCTCTCTGAACTTCAGCTTCTACTGAAGGTCAAATATTCCAGCTGTCCACTCTAGCACAGAGGTAGTGGTATTCTGACATCACATCACCGTACACTGGCCATAAGTCTGGAGGCCTTGTGTGTATTTGTCAATATGTCCTGAAAGCAATATTGGCAATATATATTAAGTACACAAGCGTTATCAAAGCAGTGCCATATTGCTCATAAGGATCCTAGAATTTTTATTAAGATCTGCAGTTTAATAGCTGGTTGTAACTCTAGTTAAGTTTAGTTGGTTGTAATATAGCATGCTGTATGGTTTTTAGAGATTTGCTTCCTTAAAGTTCGGCAGCATTACAGATTTTTGGCTTGCATTCTATAAACATGGCTCAGCAGCTGAATACACAAGGCTCCTGGTGTCTTGGAGTTACAGGCACTTCAGAGGTAGCAAGGGTTATAGATTTGTTCCAGCAGCAGGAGAACAGGTGTCAGAATAGAACAATAAAAAGGAGCAGGTTTTTCTGGAGACTGCACAAACCAGATTGGCATAAACCAGAGCTAACATTCAGAAGTCAGCCTCTCAACTTGGGTACATACTCAGAAAAATGGAAGTGTGGGGATAAAAGAGCTTAAAGTTACTACTCTGAGTTCTTTGCATTCCTGCCACTGCTTTCCTTCCTTCAGAGAGCATACTGATGGTAACCTTTTGAAAATGAGTACTCGTGTACCACTGAGGAAGGAGAGAACTGCCTCCTTCAAGGACAGCCTTCTCTTTCCCTATGTATTTCAGATGTATATACTTTTCCTCAGTACACTGCCTCAAATTCAGGAGGATGATTGCGTTCATCTCTGCAGATCCATGACTAGCTTGCAGGGCAACACACTTCTGGGCCACAGTCTACACAGCACAAAAATAAGAATTGGATGTAATGAGACTAAGTCATAATTTGTACCAAAAGTATCCTTTGATGGACTGTCCCAAGGCAGCAAAAGCAATTTACAAAATGCCTTATGCCAGTGCTGATGAAATTCTAGTTGTGCTGTCTTTCGTAAGTGTCCTAGGAAACTTCAAAATCTTAGTCATAAAAGAAAGCTGTCGTAAGGACCAGTAATTTTCAGATCAAAGACTGTGTAGAAGAGTAACCTGTCTTCTGGTATCACTATTAGTGAGATACCAGTTCAGTTTATGGGTTTGTCTTACTATACATGTCAATACAGAGCTCTGACTCTCACTGGCACTTGTAATGTAGTTCCTTGCATATTATTGAGTATTAAAATTCCTGCCCTGTTACCTCAGCTCTATGAAGAATATAAATATTAGTGATCAGGAGCAAACTGAGGAACACATGGAAATAAACCTATGGATACAAGGAATCTGATCATCAGAACGTACTTGGCTGTACATACGTTTTTATGGATTCTGTTAATTATCAAACTGATCTGTTTAGTAATTGAAGTATTCTGCTGTGCAGGTATTTAAAATACCATATGCTGCCCTGACAAAGAGGCAGTATGTATTCTTCACTTACTCGTGCAAACAGGTAAGTTGCAAAATACTACGCATTCCCACGTGATCCAACAAATGTTGAAATGAATAATGGAAGATGCTTTGTAAATGTCTTTGCTATAAAGGACAGTGCAAAGTGTGTAAGTTTTTACTCTTTGGGAGCAAGACTCAGACTGTTCCACAATAGAAAATAAGCCTCTGGCATAAGGAAATTGCACTTTAACCTTCCTACTGAGTTAAATGATTGTTAGGAGAATCTGAAACCAGATGAAACTATGCTCGCCCCCATCTCTCTGCTTGTTCTGGCTAGTTGCAGGTGTCAGTCTGAGAACCTAAGCAGTGACCAAATTCCTCTTGAAAATGACTTTTTTTTCCCTGGATGTTTTTTCATTCTGGACCTGCACTCTGTAACTGGTGACCTAGATTTCTTGTTGCTTAGGCTTTGTGGAAAGCTGCTTTTTATTAGCTCAGGAAGTCCTAGAATAGTGCTGGAGAATATCTGCTGCCTGATCAACGGTCTCTACCAAGTAAAAAATAATCCTAGGTATGTTTTTGCAGTCTCATTTTGGTCTGGTATAATTCCTGGTGCTAAGTATGCTCTGCAGTTTTGCTGCTGTTTTGCCAAATAAAGTGTAGCATTTTATGTGACAGTGATACCTGCATATCAGTAACAAAAGTAATGGCTCATAGGAAAGCTTTAAAGCTCTTTTCTGTTACCTAATGGATATATAATCTCATATCCAGTCCAGCACACAAGCTTAAAGTTGTCTGTTAGCAGTTTGGATCTAAGACATTTCATATACTTTATCTCAGTGTTTCTGATGATAATGTTCTTTGGGTTTGTATGACAAAATTATTTTGTGAAGAGTTGTCTAGACCATGCAGTCATGTCAAGGTAGTTGGACTTTCAGTGAACAAGGTACCAGTGTAGTCTAGTTTGGGGAAGAACACAACCCTTGCCTCTATTTAACTTTTTAGCATTTACGGTAAGTTCTTTCAGACTCTTCTTGACGTTTTAGCTGTAGCCATTGCTGTTCAGGCTTTATAACAACCTTTCATCAGAATACCCATGCTTGATCTGCCAACGTTTTGCCCCCATCAGGTAGGGGATATGGTGCGGAGTACCTTAAGTGTTTAATAGAACGTGTCTTTTCGCTGTCTACAGGTATTCAGTATTTTGATCAGATGCATACATTGTGAGAGTAGTATATAAATATGACTGATAAGACTAATACTCATTATTGCCATCATTCTGTTGAATGCATACAAGATCGACACTGACTTTGGAACTGTTACTGACTTGGCAGTAGTTGTGCCTTAAGGCTTGAACTCAACATGCTTAATGAAGTTATCACCATCTCCCCTTCCTTCCTATTAGTCAAAGACTGTGAATTTCAGATTAATAGCAGGAACTGTTGTACTTCCCTATTCACAGCAGAGGACATGATTCATCTTGTCTTGGTAAATGTTGCTTTCTTTTAAAGCAATAAAATTTGCAGGTGTAAGGCATGTGCTTATCTCCAGTAGAGATACTTCTGAAGTAGGACACTTCAGCATAGTTACTGTAACAGCTCTTGTAGGTCCTGTTAAACCTATCTTAATGACTATGATTAATTTGTAGAGTTCCAATTGAAAGTGTGTGTGTATAGAAGAGGGCGCAGAAGAGGGTGGCCCAACAAAATTCTTAGTCTGAGAGCAAGCACTGCACAGATTTTCTCCCTTCTTCCTACATGGCTGAATATTCTCATGTCCTAACCAAAGTAACAATTCAACTATGTGTATGGACAGTTGATCATCTTCTTGCAGAAGACTGCATATTCTTACTCTTTTCCTCTTCCTGAAAAAGTAGAGACAGGCACTCTAAAACGTAGGCCTTTTAATCGTTAGTCTTTAAATAAAAATATAAGTGCTGCCTTGCAATCAACTTGTCTCCAAAGAAAGCAGTGGGCAACCCTGACCGTGCAGACACAGACAACCTGATGTTACCAGGGAAAAGCATTTGATTGACATTTGATTTGGGACATTTAAGAGTTTAAGCTCCATATCCTTTAAAACTCTTTTCTCCTATTCTTGCTGTGCAAATTACTGACAGTTTCTGTGGACCAGAGGGGAACACTTTTACGGTGCTGCTTTTGCCTATTTTTCTCT
>VXAK01027465.1:0-10343 GCA_013399435.1 Arenaria interpres | reverse complement strand
TTCACCTATGCAATTCCCTTGAAGAAATTATCTGCCAGTTTTATGACTAATCATCATTGAACCTACAATATTTTCTTGAAAATTGAATTTTTGATCTGATTTTCCTTCGGAGAACCATTGAAATAAGCAAACTTTGTGTTTAACTGCATTATACATTCTGGAATGTGATAAACTCATGTTCAGTAGAAAGCATGCAATTACGATTACTCTTAAGATGTTAATTTGATTTTTCTAAGCTTGAAGGACATAATTAATTTTAATTTTGGATACTGGCTCACATTTATTCTTCTTACATGATCAATGCAGAATTGTCTTATACTCCTTCCTTACAGTATTTGAGTAACAGAATAGAATAACAGAGTTGCATTAGCACGAATATGAGGATTTTTCCAGATGGATGCATTTGAAAAATGGTATCCACTGAATATTAGAGCCACTAGGATTTCTTTCTAAGCAAGCTAGGTGATACTAATGAGAAGTGCTTCTTTTTGCCTGGATGGTTTCTTTAGACAGCAGATTGACTTTGAAGAAACACTATGTAAAGAACTCATATATTTTTTAATCTTACATTTCCTCCCCAGTGGGATTCATACAGCCATCACACAGAAGAATCTACAATTGCCAAAATATATACCAGCAAATAATTAAATTGACCAAACATCATTAGTGAAGACTTTACGTGCTGGGATTTTGAGCAAGTGAAGTTTCTTTCACACTGCGAAAACAGTATAGGTAGGCACTCTATGCATACTCTCTTCTGAAGAATTAATTTTACTGTTATTTTAAGCCACAAGATATATACCTGCCTCAGCATCTTCTCTGAACTTGAATCAGTCTTCCAAAATATGTTCTGAAAGATCTCTTGCTTTGTTTACATTAAGAATGTCCCAGCCACTATTACTGTGCATAGACATAAATGGATTCCATATCTGTTAGTAACAGCTTAACATCTTTATGCAGAATTATATCCAGGATGCATAATAACTTTTTCAGAAAAATCTTTTGGTTTGGTTTTCACAGAAAAGTGCTGATTTGTGAAATATGGAAACACCTTGATTTTGACAAGGAGGCTTTTCAGGCTGAGTTTTGCTAGAATGGTTCAGGGATCATATCAGACGCAGTGATTAGCCTTCTAATGAGTTTTTTTGAGGAGGTGGCTAAAAAGCTTAATGGGCTCATGCCTATTTACTGAATGGTGAAGGTTTCAGAAGTAAGTATCCTGACTTAATACTGAGTGGACTCTATGTCCCTCAGCACAGCATTGGGCTGTGCAGGGAAAGTAGATAAAGACAAAAAAAATTATTCTCAAGCTAATAAGATCCCTTACTTTATGTGGAGTAAACATAGAAAAACTACTTTAAATCCTGTACACAGGTAGGGTAGGACTCCAGGGCTCTATGCATTGAGTTTGCAATCTGTGTTGTCTATACAATGTGTTAATGCAAAAGGAACATAAATCCTATCTATAGGTTTGCACATTCCCTTCTGAGAATCGAACATGTTAGTATCAGCACTATACTTTGCACATGCTCTTCTTGCTGTTAAGCCCACATTTGATTTATATATTTCCAAAGTAACCTTCTTGTGAAAACAACAGTTAACACATCCTGATGCAAGAAAGCTAATGTAGAACACCAGGATTTATCCTATAAGAGATAAAACTTCATATGGAAATTTCAAATCTTAGTGCTAGTTTGGGTTTCAATCATGGTCACAAGCATTAATAAAAACGTTTCTTTGAACTTAGCATAAAGAAACAGCTATTCTTTTTAAACATTACCTGCTCATTTTATTTTCTTGTTGATTTAAATCAGCTGCAGTGGATCAAAAAGTTTGGGTGGATAAACTTCCTTAATAGTCTTTATACGCTCATTTTAGGGGTTGGTGCTTGTATGGAAAGATGTGGGAAACAGTCAAACTGCACTGAAAGTAACTTCATCGTTTTGATACTTTCTGCTGTATGTTAATATGATCAAAGTAAAGGAATAAGCTAATGAGAAATTACTTTTTTGTGTTATATATGATGTATAATTTTTACATTTAAGATATTAGCTTAGCTTGCAAAGGCTTCATGACAGAATGCATTCAACTGGAATGTAATGTATTACAAACAAATTGGGATTAATGATTTATGGTGCAATTTTTTATTGGGAAGGCTCTGTGATACATCATTCCTATTTCTGCTTGTTTACATCTGGCATTCTTTTATAATCGCTTGCTCTCTGGTTATTTTTTGCCCATTTTGGGGAGAAGTGATCAGATATTGAAAAACTGGAAGGGGTGATAAGTAAACTGACAGATTTTAACAATAAGGAATAGAAAAATTACAATCTTATTTTCAGCACTTCAGGCCAAATAAAATCATAAGTTTGGCACTTGTTCTGTTAGCATGTGCCTTCACAAAGATTTTGTATGGATATATGAAAAGTTTTACTAGAACTTGCAAAGAATTTTTCATTAAGCTGTTGTTTTTCATCATAAAATGATGATCTACTGAAACTGTAGGTTTCTGCCTTCCATTCTGTTTTCCATTTCTGTTTCTGTAGTTTTCCATTTCTAGCATCGAATGGAATATTAAGAAAACGTTTTCCATTTTAGGGTGAAATTTCTTCTTTTAAAATTTCACAAGAAGCCCATATAAAAGGAAACATAGTTTGGAATTAGGGCACCAAGGAAATGATTGATGATACTCTCTTACACTGTTACTCATTCTCATTACATTGTGTCCTGTTTGAAGGAAACTTTTAAAAGGATTGGTTTCTATTTTGCTAAGAAGCTTCACACATTTTCAATACCAAAATCAATTTGGGATAAGGAACATTTTTCTGAAGCTTCTAGCAGAACAGCACAACAAAATCAGATAAAGTCTATCACCCTCACTAAATCACCCCATTTTGCTAAAATAAAAAATTAAATCAATGGAGGAGCTTGTCAGTTTTCACCTTTTTGTGATGGCCCCACTAATATATCTGCCATTATTACTAAAAAGCCACAGCATTGCATTGGGGTGCTAGGACAGGGCTTAGCCATTACCTGGGGTTACCTGGGTCTGTGCTGATGCCAGCTTGCACCAACAATGACCTGGTGGTCACAGGACCGTTGCCTGGCCTGAGCTCAACACCTGTAATAGCCACGGATGGGAAAGGCTGGAGAAGACACTGCAAGACATTTTCCCTGGGGCTGGGGAAGGCTGTGGTGCACTTTCCAGGCAGAGGACAGAAAACAATGTGAAGGAAGAAGGCCAGAATAAGAAAACACATAAAAATAGGCTCAAAAAATATCCAAGTGCGAGCAGGAAAGGATCTCCACCACCACAACCACTGTACTTCTCCTGAGGAAGACCTCAGTATGCTTATGATACATTACAACCTCCTGCAGCCCTGTTCTCCTTGAAACAGACCGGTGCTTTTGACCTGAGAGCACAGGGGGACACTGGAAGAGTGAATATAAAACCACAGAAAAAGGACAGATATTCTGAAGTTTTCCTGTATAATCATTTCAAGAGTATTACTGAGACATTTCTGTATTAATGTGAACAATGAGTATAACTGAACTTAAAATGTTTGTTATATGTTTATTAGGACAGGAAAACAGTAGTTGAGCTAACAGTAGATTCTTTTCTCCACATGCATGGCATGTTTGCCTTTTACCCATACCAAGGTGGTGAGTGTGTAACAGGCTGGAAGTCTGATTTGATCTGTTTTGCTAGTCTAAGCCATATGGACTTGGCAGAGTCTATTGTTTTCTCAGTATTGCTTAATTCAGGTAATTTAAACTAAACTAAGACTAAGTGGTCTATTGATTTACTAATGACACATCAGCAATCAGTGAACTATAGATTCAAGATCAATATCAGCAATTCAAAAGAAATATCACTTAGTAGGCTCTTCTGAAATATTAACATTTACCCACAAATTTCTCAACACCCTTGTATTACTAATCCTGAAAATTTTTTTCACACACACACAGAGTTGCAAGTGCACCCGCTCTCCCGGATGCATCTACACTTGCACACCCCTTCTGTGGGTTCTCAAGCTTTGGGTCAACCTGTGCATCTCCCAACATCTCATTAATGCCCACACTAGTGAGAAAGCACCCCATGAGTTCAGGTTTATACCCCTCAAATGCGGGTCTCTGTGTGCTGCACTCCACCTTGGTGCTCCAGCACCTGGGGGCAGGCACTTCACACCAAGTGACAGGTTACGATGCTGGCAGGGAGCAGCAAGTGCTGCTGCTTTCACTCTAAGGTCTGTCCGCACTGATAAAAAAAATATTCATACTTCTTTTATATCTCTTTTTAAGCTGAATCCTTTGTTTCAAATATCTCTTTGTGATACCCTGGCTAGTGTTTAATCTGATTGATGGTCACCACCTTCTTTAACATGATGGATTTTGGGTGAACACCCTCCCAAACAGCACCCTTCCAAAGAGTTTTGGGAGTCTCTTGACACACACTATGTATATTCACATTTCTGTCTTAACATCTGTTGTTATTCAGGCCACAGGTAAGCCCCGTGGGCACTCCACACCAGTCTAAATGAATAAGCAAGTTAGAGAGTAATAAAATGTGACATTTTAAGAGCAGAATACTATAAAATCATAGATCAAAAAATGCAGTCATTCAGAAATAGTTCTAGGAGATTTTCATGACAGTTGCTGTGGTACAACTTCTCATATTATATTGGGATATGGCTTCCTCCCACTTTCCATGTCTCAGTTTTGCCTGTGTCACCCTCTTCCATTGTTAACTGAACCATATGTCCTATTTTTCATTGCCATCAACTTTAGTTATTTACATCAGAGCAAAGAGGATGTAAAACCTCATTAAATCAGAAAAGTAGTCATTCACACCACTTTGTAGTCACTGTACACAGATGGCTACACCTTAGCTACGTAAGGTGTAAGGTGAAAATCAGTAAGATATCCAGCCCAAGCTATCCACAACATTATATAGCTTAAAGCAATTGATTCCTCAAAACATGTATACATTCAATATATTAATATTTTACTATCTGTACATATTTGAATATAAAAAAAAAAAAAGTGAAGTGGAAGAACAAACACTTGCATTTTTCAGTGTAACTGATAATTTCCCAGATTTTTATACTTTGGGACAGGGAAATGAGGGAGGAAAGAAACAGATGCAAAAAACATAATGAGGTATATTTTGGATGTGAGAATTCCATGCACTATAGTACTTATGAGTCCAGTTCCAGCTGGAAGAGAAACAAATGGGAGAGTGTCCAGAGGATTTGGAGAAAGCCTAGATGTTGCTAGAAAGGGAAAGTTCACTAGGGTGGTATTTAACAAAATGGCTATGGAGAGAAAGAACAAAGGAAGAGACAGATCTCCTGGGATGTTGTTATGAATGAGATCTGGCATTAGAAGATGCTCAATGTGATGTTGAAAATACACTCATTTCCACAAAAGAGAAACAAAAATCCACACACAATTGGAAAGAAGAAACCTATAACATTATGTTCCCTTCACAGAAAATAAGGCATATGGTTATCTTGAGCATTGTGCAGCTCTGCTTTTAATGACTGGCTGCCAGAATTAACAAAGCTTTTCCTGAAATGCTGAGATATACATTCTAAGCATGTTGGTGATGCCGTCTTTTGACCTGCAGCTTTTTTTCTTGTAATCAAGGTTTGGTTTTCCTCCCAGAGGAACTACAGATATAAAACTGTAATAAGGAAAAGCAGTGAAGTAAAGAGTAAATTGCTTTTTTGGAAAAGCATAGGTCTACAGAATAAAATACAAATGGTAGCAGAAATGCTTAGGCTTTTTCTACTGTTTCACCAAACACTATTTTAAAGCAGAATAAAATTTATGCTTTTAGAATGACTATTTAATAAAACACTGCTGCATATGAAATAATACTCTAATCGTGCTAGACCAATAGCAATACTTGGTTTCTATATATATGATATATTGCGATAGCAATATACCTAGTTTACTAAGATTTAAAGATCACTAAACTCTATTAATCTTATATTTTCATTAAATAAACTGATTTCATGTTAGCAAGTCTCTGAGTTCACCTTTCTGCACTGCTTGTTCTGATTTTAGGATTTGCTTTTTTGTTTAGTTTTGCACACTAAATTTTATGTTTGGCAACAGGACTAAAAGGAACTAAAGAGACCAAATTAGCTATTCAGCAGGTGAGACTGCAGAATTTATGATGGACTGAACAGAATTTTACTCTGAATTATTTATAAGAGGCTCTGTTACTTCTTTAGAAACTATGAATAAACAATATGTATTTGTGCGCAACTACTGCTCACTTACATTGAAAATGTTGGCCATAAAGGCTGGAAACCTTGAGCTTAATAAGGAATTTCAAAAGATACTCTCAGTCATGCTGTTCTTTTGAAATGGACGCTTTATGTAATGGAGTAAGTTTCCATGGAGCAGGTGGATATGAAAGTTCTTGAACAATTTCTAATCAGTTATTGGTTTTAAAACTGTCTTTCCTTAACCCCCATTAAATGGAATTTTACAGAATCAGAATTTCTGAAAATTAAGTCTACCAAACAAAAACATACATATTGATCCTGGAGCCTAACTGACAAAGGAAAGTTTAGAAAATTAGCTTTAGCAAAGTGGATTAATGATTCCACTATCTATATTCTCAATATTCAAAGTTAAAGTGTTCAGTGTATCAATTCAGTCTTTTAATAGCCTCCCCGTGCCTTCCTTCCTTGGTTTCCAAGCTGCTTGACAGAATTGTGTTTAAGGCAAATGCATATTGCTTTCTGTTGATAAGGGTAAATTAACCCAAGATCAAATCAAAACTAGATTTCTGTGGAACCTGTGCTGCCTTTTTTAAAAATACACCAGGGTAAGTTCATTGCAGTCTGCTATATAGGTGTACACCAAGTGAAGCAAAATATGGAGGACTTAAATGTAATTTATTTTCTTATGTCCCTCTTTTCCTTAAGTTTCATTTGCACAGTTTAATAGCTAATACCACCATGAATAGCATGACCTGATACATGCTTTCACTGACTTCCTTAAATGGAACAAAACCAGATTATAATGCGTGAAATACCTTAGTGGTTGTCCTTGATTAATCATCACTCAGATTCACTTCCTACCTTATAATTCATGCTCCTACTGTACGCACAGCCTGCCTCTTTTAAACCAGATCTTTCCTTCTATGATAACATTCTTACATTGTTCTGTATAAATCACAACTCTCATTGATTTTCTGAAAGTCTTAAGTTCTCTGTTTAAATAGCTGACAACTGCTACTTTACTACAGTCTCCCTAATCATGTCTTGATAGATTCACATATTCTAAGGCCGAAAAGGAAAATGATGCATGTCTGTTGCATAATACAAACCAGTAATAGCTGTGCACCAATTAATTACAGCATCATGCCATTACTTTTCCTACAGTATCTGATCTGTGTTTTAAATGTTTACCAGTGCAAGTTCTGCAGCAGGTCCTAAGATGTTCCAGTGGTTAATAACCCTCACAGTAGAAGAAATTTTTTTAACCTTTGTATTTCATTTGTATTCTAGTTGTTTCTAACTTCTTTTTGGGCTTAAAATATAGATTTGTTAAAATAAAAAAAAATAAATTCTCAGCTATTAGGAATGCATAAACCATATTTTATCAAACTTAGTCACCACATTCCATCTATCTCCTTAGCTTCCGACGGAGCGCAATGCTGAAGATTTGCATGTAAAATTGATTATAATGATATAAGCTTTTTTATTACCAATTTAGCCTTCTCATTTTTGTTGATCATACTAATTAATGGTAAAAAAAGCCACAGTGAGCAGTATGATAAAAGATGTGTAATTTGTGATGTGCATGTGAAATACCCCAGGTGGAATTTGAAACTTCTTGCCAAAAGCAGTTCAGCCTAATGACAAAATTGTGCTGGAGTGCTGAATTAACAAGAAAGTAATCTATTTAGTGCTGTCACTGCAGAGTAGTAAAACATTAGACTCCAATTCAGTCCTTAGACTATTATCATGAGGCAGATTGTAGAGGTAGTGCATTATTCTTAGCATATTTCTCAATTGTTTCACCACTGTTTTAGAAACTGGTGCCACACATGGGTATGTTGTCAAAGTTGTACTACCCTACTTGAGTTTACAGTTTCATAGACTGACTTTCTTTACAACCTCTTCATCACACTATAAACTTTTTTTTTGGCTGGTGAGTCACTGTATCTTTTAAGGCTTTGAATAATTCACGTGGTTTAAAATATAGTTTCCCATTTTATATCTGTTTGGCTTTCTTATGATTAACAGCTTGCGGGTGAACAGGATTGTGGAAGAAGCAGAGACCAGAAGAAGAAATAGAAGATGCAAGAACACTGGCAGGGGAAGGCCCGTGATCACGTCCTAACGACTCATCAACAGTACCTAACGACCCCACTGATTGAGGGGAATTCTGCCCGCCTGGCAGTTGGGGGTTGCAGGGGCGTGTGGGTTGGGAAAGAAGATACATTAGTACTATATAAGCTGCCTGTTTGTTATAATAAAGGATTCTGGTCGCATCACCGACTGGGGTCCGTGCCTTCATACACTACAAATGGCGTCCAATGTTGGGCATTAATCAGGAGGCTGAAGCCGTCCGGACCGGTGGCGTCGCCCGACGGAACCAGGGATCGCCTCCAGGACTGACCCCACCGCAGGTCCTTCGCCTTCTGCAGGACAGAGGTGAGCGATCGGGAACCGTGGGGAACACTGCCGAAAGAGGAGCAGGGAGACACACTGCCGACAGAGCAGCAAATGAATCTAGAAGTACTACAGCGTTATTTTAAAAACCTCAAATCGATCTGTACCTACCCTGTCTTTAATAACTTNTGAATCTAGAAGTACTACAGCGTTATTTTAAAAACCCCAAATCGATCTGTACCTACCCTGTCTTTAATAACTTTCTTAGACTGGGTACGAAAAAATGTCCCGGAGTATCCCAAGACCGGCACCTTTGACAAAGATATGCGGGACCAAATTGGCACAAAGCTTTGGGACGCTGCTGCAGGGACAGGTAAAGCTGCAGCTCAACACTTACTAGTTTGGCGGCAGGTATTTGAAGCCCTAGTAGAGCTCCTCAAAGAGACAAAAAAGACCTCTGAGGAGAGCCCAACGCGTCCTTCTGCCCCGCCACCCGCAGACAATACCGATGTTGCGGAAGAGAGTCTCTCAGGAGACTCCTTCAATCCTGGGCCGACTGACCCAGAGCCAGAACCTAATCTACCTCTTTTTGATAATAAATTGAAGGAGGCAGTGGGGAATGACCTAACCTTCTCGAGTGATTGTCGTGGTGTGTGGGACAAATGGCGAAAAGAAGCCTTAGCTAAAGGCGACGCAGACATTTTGCAGGCGTTTCCTGTTATTTCGACCCGGAGCGTGGGAGGCTTTGAGTTATGATCATGTTAAAGAGTCGAGGGAATCGGTAAAAGATTACGGTCTCCAGTCAGGATATACCATGAACTTACTAACAGCCCTTGGTGACGGATATGTTACGACTCCTCATGATTGGAAGCTGTTGTTGCGTACGGTTTTGTGGGCTGTGCAATATGCTGTATCCGTGACTGAGTACCGTCCCCCCGCGACTGCTAAAGCACTGGATAACTCAACGGGCAATTTAAATCATATTGCTGTGAATGAGCTGGTCGGCGAGGGGCCTCGGGCTGCTCCCGACGCGCAAGCCCAGACGGACAGACAGTGGTTTGAGCAAGTAAAAGACATTGTACTGCGGGTACCTGATACAGCCGCTCCAGAAGCTTCCTTTGCTGCTATCACGCATCACGCAAGCGCCTGGAGAACCCTGTATAAAGTTCCTTGATCGGCTCCAAAATGCAGTAGAGAGACAAGTAGATAACCGTGCAGCTCGTGATACTCTCAGGAAACAATTAGCCCTCGAAAATGCTAATGCTGGCTGCCGTAAAATATTGCGAACAATTAAGAATGCTAACCTCCCTATCTCTGATATGATAAAAGCGTGCCGAGATACCGGCACAGAAACTCATAAAATGAGTCTCTTAGCGGATGCGTTATCAACGCAGCTCGTTGTGGGGGCTGCTGTTAAGGCAGAGCGTTATAATTGCGGAAAGCCTGGGCATCTTAAAAAAGATTGCAGAACAGTTAAGCGAGGCGGTCGAGGAAATCGCTTCATGCCAGACCCACCGTGCCCCCGCTGCGGCAGGGGACTACGCTGGGCAAGTGGCTGCAAATCCAAATTCCACGCTGATGGTCGAACCCTGAGGGGGGGTCGGGAAACGGGGGGAGGAGCGCGAGACCGCGCGCGACGACAACAAATACGGTCCCGAAACCGCAGGACAACGCTTGGCCAGCACGGTCCCACCAGCCACAGCT
>VXAK01027457.1:27112-50117 GCA_013399435.1 Arenaria interpres | reverse complement strand
AGCATTCCAGCTATGACTATCATTTCACCTTCTCCTGCCTCTGATGTTACCTATGCAGGACACCATCAAAGTCTCTGTGCTCTGTTCTTTGGGATTTTAGTGCTCATTTCTTCTGAAGAAGGTTGACTAAGAAGAGTTCCCTGATTGCAGTCTAGCTTTTGTGGTTACGAGATGGGAAGTGGAATGTTGCCTATCGCTAGAGTGCATAGCATGGCTTTCTTGTTGAATTTCCCTAGCCTGGTTTTGACTCCACAGCGAAGCTCAGGTCTACTGAACCACCTTTAAGATCAGGTATCTGCATGGGTAGATACCTGTACAGATATATAGGTACAGGAATAGGTACAGCAACTGCATTTGCTCTTTGGTTAAATGCATTCAGTACGAAATTCTACAGGGGGTAAGAAAAGCTTTCTGGTGACATGACAGATGTAAAAATCCTTTAGCATTTCGCACTTCTTTCTGTTTACTTGTTTAATAGGGATTTATCTTGTGTTTCACACTCAAAGAGAGAGATACACAACACAAACACACAACACAAAATCTTTGTTGTGAGAGCGAACTCAAGGGAATGAGGTAGCACCAGAGATAATCTGTAGATCTGAGGTACCACAGTAAAGTGTTTCCGAATGATTGCCACTGGCAATGAAGGCAAATAAAGAGTGTACACAGACATGATTTAAAGATATGAATGACTGGCAATAATGCTGCTCTGTAGAGCAACTCATATGCGTTGACCAGGCTTACTGACAATGGCATGTTGCAACAAACAGTTCATTCTGCAGCATATAGCCTGCTGACATCTTCATGTATTCACACTGACACTCCAAGGTCATCTAGAAGCTGAAAGAAGAATTCAAACATTTATTTTGTCACACACTATTTAAATGAGCTAACCTATTTAAGCTAAATAGGTTAGGTTACAGTTTAAATGGCTATCTTTCCACAGTTGTTGTACAGAGGAAGGTTTGAAGAGACTTTCTAGGTTACCAGTTTCTTCAGGTTTTAGTGGTATCCAGCATTACAGTATGTCTCAAGCAAGGAGAACCTGCCAAAACAGAACATCCCCCCTCCCCATCACCGCCTGAAACATTTAATGATGTCTTTGCTGTGCATGCATTAGTAGTAATATACTATTTCCTCACTGCATTCCTGTCAGCCTTGCTGCCTCAGTCCTCATGAAGCAGCACTTTTGCTAAAGGATTTACATTCTGCAGTTTGCTCTCCCCTACCACAGTCTTGGGTGTCTTAATTGCTGTTGTACTTTACTTGTACTGTGTTTGCCTGTACTCCACAAATTCTCCATTTACTTTTGTTTTGCTTCTTTTCCCTGGTCTTTGTGCTCCTGATGCTCCTTCCGGTTTGCTCCCCGTCTTTGTCACCCCAGAGTCTCTGGCTGGTTCTTTCTCTTATGTAGTCCCCCTATCTGCCACCTCTTCTAGTCATCACCAAAACCCTTAAAATTAATTTCCTCCAAGAAGCTTATCTGGTTTATTTGCCTCACCTATAGTCTTATTTCCTTGGTCTGTTTGGGTGTTTGTCCTCTCCCTTTTTGTATTTGATCTTTGCCACATACTGAGGCAATGTGTGGCACAGAAAACCCATTAATCTGGGTTTGTGAATCGTATGCATGTTACTGAAGGCAGTGTCAGTGTCACAGTGCCTTTTTTATCCTTGATCCACCAAGGGTACAAAACCTTTTTATCTCCAGTCAGTATTTCATGCTTTTAATTCTGACATTTCAGTCAGTCGGCCAGTGCAGCAGCCGCCACATCCGTATTTACAGCACTCCTTTCATTGTCACTAGTAGATATTTGATTAAAAAGAGATCAGGGAGGTATGTGTTGGTCCCAGCCTGGCTCTAATTAAGTTGTTACATAAAGTCTGCTAATGATTGCTTCCTCCTCATACTTTCTTGCTTATCATTCAGCACATTGGGCCAGAGAAGCATGCTGTTCCCTGTTCCCATACTGGGACACCAGGGGAAGAGGTGGTGGAGGTGCTGCTGGGGCCAGAAGCCTGAAAACTTGAAGCTGACTTGTTGAAAGGCTTCCTACTGCATCTGTAAGATACCTTTGCTTCTTTGCATACCCCCTAGCAAGCCTATGTAGTCTTTGAAGCTGACACACCATTGTTTGCCTTAACAGTGATAAAGCCTACATTTAGATTTCAGTCTCAAAGCTATGTATGAGCTTCTATTTAGACAGTATATGTTCAGACAGTATATAATCCCTCTGAGACTGGCACCCCAGAACTGTTCAATTTGTGGAAATAATCATGCTTTTTGTTTTTAGCGTGTACCTGAGTTTAGCTGGTTTTGCTGTATGAAGTTCCTTGTTCCTGTCCTAATCCTGCCTGAATGCACTAATGTTACAAATGTATAAGCATTTTCATTAACTGCTTGCTATCTGGCATTCGTTGTACATGCCCCACATTTGACTTGAAGTTTTTTCCCCTTTGAGGTGAATCCTGCATGCCTAAGAGAAAAATGTTAAATTGCTGCTGGTGTGAACCTCTGGGAAAAAAAAATCTTGTAGTGCTTTTATTTGTATAGGAATAAAGGACTGTAAGGTGTGATTTAGTGCTTAGTGCTCTCTAATTTTCCCTTGGAGGGGAAAGAGTAAGTAATAGGAAGAAAAGCCTTGTGAAGTGGAAAGAACCAGCAGAAGCAGTGGGTCTCTTTCCATAGTTAAAATAAAAAATTATCCCAGATGCTAATGCAGAAAAATAACTGTGATTTTGGTGAATATCATAGGATCAGATATTGTATGACAAGTATTGTCAATAATGACCCTGAGAAAAAAGATCCTTGGAGGCATGGGCTTTTGGAAAGATTGTTTCATAGCTGATAAGTAAAATCACACTGTGTTCTCCCACTCTAAATTTGCTTTTAGCATGAAATCTTAAATAAATACTTAATTTATTATAAATTCTGTTAGTCATGAATAGCAACAATAAATCAGGTTAGAAAAGAAATTACTCTTTCTATCAGCCTGTGAGTGCAGTTTGAGAGCCCCTTCAGTGTTTCAGGAGACCTTTTATGATTTGGCAAGGTGAATATTAGCATGTGTAAAAAAAGTTGCAACATCTCTAGCAGGTCATTCCTGATGTGAAATGCTTTAAATTTGCTTTTCCTCTGATCTTCACTAATTATGCTACATCACTTGTCACCGCTGAATACTCCGTCAAGTGACCAGCCCCAATACCCTCCTTATTTTACAATGCAATCTTACCTCCTACAATGCGAGACCTTTATTTTTCATTCCAGTGCCATTTACAAGATGCTAGGGGCGAGCAGCTGCCCACTGTGGCTATCTATGTATGTCTCTGCTGAGTCTTTGTTCTTCCACCGATACAGCAATTAGAATGAAGCCGTAAAGGAGCAGGAGAAGAAAAGCTCTCCCTGTGCAATTCCCTCTATCAAGCTGCACATCTCTGAACCAAAATTTCTGGGTTCACTGCTTTTGTAAGAATGCCAGCTTGGCTGTCTAAGAAAACGAATGAGCAAATAAACTGAAACAGACAAATTCATGCTTTGAATTAGGAGACGTCTGGTGTTCTATTATTATGTATTTTTACCCTCTAGCAGCTAGTAAGGAGGTCTTCAAACTGTTCCCCTGGGGGTTCTTGGTAGAGTGTTTCCATTCGGTCAAAAGGCTCTTTCTGGGCAACTATCTCTGGAGAAAATCATGTCTGAGCTACTAGACAGTAAACAACAGCACGGTCCCATAGGGTCTAGGGTGACCTGAATAAGGTTAAAACTAAAGGTAGTTACAGCAGTACAATCATTCCAGAGTGTCTGTGCACATGTGCATGAATAATGTTGACTATGAATATTTTAAATAGCCTTGGTCAAAATTCAAGCAAAATAACTTAAAAGACACTGTGAAATGAAGGATGTTTTTGATACCAGTTTACTTTTATCTGTGCATATAAATAAATTTGGGTACAAATTTGTCAGGGTATGTCCTCACCAGTCCTTCCAAGATTTTATACCGTTTACTCTTTTCACCTGTTCTCTCCTTGTGTATAGATGCTCCATAATGTCATGACAAATGTGAAGAGATAGTGTTATATATCCAGGATTAAATTCTACTCTTACTTCCTGTTGTTCTTCAGCTCTCCTTCCTCCTGTGTGCTGAATAATGGGAATTTTGCTTATACTGCATTAACATCTACAGCTCAAACAACTCTTCCTCTTGCTTTTTGCCACTGGCCTTATGCTAATGTGCCTTGATTGCTGAACAACTTGTTTTTACTAGTAAGTTGTCTTTTTACTGTCTGTCAGTTGTCACTGCAACGCCCCATAACAGGTTTACTAGCTGTCCTGTGTCCAATTTTTCTTATGAAAGAGCCTCAAACCTGCTTTAAAGGAGACTACCTTTCCTTCTGTTAAGAGGAAACATGTTTTGCATCTGTTTATAGCGGGCTATAATCCACTGCACATGGAAGATACATTTTGCCGACTTTGCATTTTACAACAACAGGGGCTCGAAGGTCCCTGATCGTTAAGCCTCAGCTCAGCCTTGCTCCAGCAGACTTGGTACAAAGCCTGCATGAGCAACACACCACTGCTGAGGTGTACACCAGCGAGCTTGTCACCCAGTAGCCCCACCACACCACTGCACTACCCTGGCTATGCCGCCTTCATATCCGAGCTAGCTTGCCTGGAGCAGCCTTGGGTTTCACCAGGGCAGCATGTTGTGTGGTGCAGACCTATAGGTCCTTTTGCATACTTAGATGAATTTTACCACTTGACCTGAGAAATCACTGCTTCTTCAAATCTCTTGCCTGGCCATTTTTGATGGAGCAGAGTCAGTTTACCTCTGTGGAGGCAACTCTTGAGTAGCAATTGTAGACTATTATACTGGTGGAAAAGAATCAGCATATTGTGGTTACTAGAATTAAACAAACCTTCACAGTCAAGACTTTGGCAGATAAAAATAGAAAAATATATTATGTGAAATATGTGAACCTGAAAATAGTGTTATTCTGTATAAAAGTCCTTCTACAATACAATACCTGCTTCATTCTGCCAACCGAAAAACAAGAAATGAAAAGAAAGGTTTAAAAAAAGGGAAACATTACTTTTTAAATTCTATTTTTCAATACTTTACCTCTGACCTGAAGTCTCTGAATCAGGAGCTATGCTCCTGACAGATCTCAGTAGCTGATAACAAGTTCTGAAATTTCATGTCCAAACCTGATGTCAAAGTAAAGTTCCGATGGAAGTTGCATAGCATCCTGTAACAAAGAATATACAGCTGCTATTCAGCTGGGCAGTGCTATTATCTGAATGCCAGAATATGTTTTTAAATGTCTTAAAGAGTAGACCTTTCTTCTCGTTGTTTCTAGCAACCAATTATCACCTCAGTAAAGCAACATTTGGAGCTTTTCTTATTTTATTTTTTTTTAAGTGCAGGGCATTTAGATTTTCACTTGTGTGAAATCTTTCTTTTTCCCATAATTGTCTTCAGGAGCAACTAGCACTTACTACTCATCATTTGCCAGGTTATTGGCAATAAGGCCTTTTTGATCCCTGAACAGCATTGATAGGAAGGTATTTTAATTGACTTGTAGGTTAATTTTAGTTTAATCTTAGGATAATTTTTTTGCTAGGCAATGTAAGTATATACTGTCTGTGATACAAACACATAGTAATTCTAATTTTCATTTTCTCTCTTTTTTCTGTTGTTGTCTTATGATGTTATCACAATACAAATCTATACTTCATACAAGAATGTCTGCGCATGAATATTAAGTAGATTCTATGCTCCCAATAACATAAATTATAAATGGATTAGACAGACATAAGGCATTATTCTCTCTGTGTGAAAGATGGAAAAGTGAGAACATCGTCACTATTGACTGTCCCTGAAATTTGGTTTGGATTGAATGAAAGACTCTGTCCTCTGTTACTGCAGTCTTTCTAATACCCATTCCTTACACTCTAGAGATAAATACTCTCAGCTGGTCTTTCAGATTTGGTTAGAAGATACAATCCCTTGCTTGTGGGGAGCAAAATTCAGTACCCTGGTGGGGAGCACACACATCTTGAGATGTCTGCTTTTAGTGTACCAGGAGAATGTCTTGATGCTCTTCACACTCAATACTGCCTTTGCTAAAGTTCTTCATCTTTTGGTACTACATGATAACTTCAGGGATTTTTTTTTTCACTGTCATGTGGCCAACTGTGGATTATTTTGCTGCCTTGGCACTCTGGTTTGTTGGATAGTTTGTTGGCTTGGCTGGAAGCTTGCACAGGAATGGGAAGCTTTTCTAATCTACAGCTGTGAATTTCAGTGTCATTTTGCACAACAGAGAATAAATGATATTCATGCACTTGCTGCCATCAGTGAATTTTCTCCCTAGTGCTGTACATGCTGATACATACTGTTCTGCAGCTTTTTCAAGATGGTTTTTAATGGGTCCTGTGCAGTTCTTATTCAAAGATGAGCCAATGATGTCCTTCAGTCCCAAGAACTCAGCCAGTAGATTCCTCTTGGTGGGAGTCCTTCCCTGCCAAAGGTTGTGTGCTGCTGGCCATGACCTGCTTCTTGGATTTACCAGAACTGTGCCTCTAACAGCAGGTCTAGCTGCTGTTCAGGTTTGTAAAGACTTTAGGACAGCATCAGCTCTCTTATTTTTTTTTAAAGTGCTTGCAGAAGCCCTCTCTATATCTTTGGAAGATGAACTCTGTTAAGGTTTTCTGTAGGAATGCCCAGAGTCTAGAAAGATACTTGACTATCGCTGTGAATTGTTGAGCTCCTTTTATTACCTGGTGTTTGACCATTTGCTTAACAACTTTTGGGATCTCACTGGGGTCCTGCAGAAGCCAATGTGTATTAAATATAAGGAATTCAGCTCAACTTTGCATAAAGCCTGCTCAGCAGTTGTCAAGGTTTGGTTTTATGGTCTAATGTTTGTTGCTTGCTACATAGCATTTTTCCCAAGGGAGGATTGCATCAGGAAGCCTTCAGGGGCTGAGCTGAGGCTCCAGCACCACTGATGGTTCCCAGCAGGCTTCTCAGCACCAGCTTATCTAGCTCAATAGAACCGAACCTTTCTTAATAGCAGAAACAATGAGTCACTTTCCCGCTGATAAAATAGGTGTGTATCTGGAGCGGGGAAACCGCTCCTCTGCTCCTGGATGCTGGGTCAACATGCAGCTGTGCTTCACCAGATTCTCACCATGAGCAGGCTGCTTGTGCACCCCAGCCAGACTCTGTGACTTTCTGGCCTCGTAAAGCTGTCTGTAAGGGTTCTTTGTGCAATGGTTCTTCTGCCCATGCTGCATATTTGTTTGTGCTTCTGTGAAGAGTACTGGCTCCAGTTTGTCCATTCAGAGAGACTCCTAGGTTCCAATCAAGATCCTTGATCTGAATTATTTTTCTGCTTGACAGAGAGGGGTGACTGTTCTCACTCTTCTTTCACAGTGAATGTATTCTATGGGATTACCTTGCTTGCACTGCACAGTTGTGGGTGGAACTCCTACCCATTGCTGTCAGCTTAAAGCAATGGTGTTTCCTTTCACTTTCCTGTCATATTTACAGCCTGCATTTCTTCCCACAGATGGCCCCTAGAATGATTTTTAAAAACATCTGGCCGTATTTCTCCACTCTGTTATTACTACTTATTGATACTGTTTGGATTATGCTGGATTTGGCTTGCAATCCAGATAAAATGGTAATGACCTGATGATCTAACAAAGTAACTGCAAATAAGCAACCTTTGCAGCAGTGAATGTACTCTGAATGCGTGGGAGAGAGTGACTGTTGCACACATATGTAAACTTTTGCTTTGTTAGCACAGGTATTTACAGTCACGAAGGTGCAGCAGGCTGGAATTCAGTTTTGCAGGGATTATGGGTATTTGTTCTGCTTTCCAACGTGTGCAGAGATAGATGCCAGTTTGTCTTCGGACTGGTAATATCTAATGTCAATATAGGGCAGATTTTCCTATCCCTGCTATGAGCACACCATGAGACTCCTCCTTTCTCATTGGATGTTTGTGTGTTCACAGTCTCTGTGTGTACTGCTGCTCTTTATTTAGTTAGTGGTGACTACCCAATTTATTTTTTTTATCTTCTACCTTTGCACTTTAGTTTTTAAGCCAGGATATTTTTCATTCCAGCTTTCATGCTGTCTCCTTGACAGTGGATTATAGTGGATGTAGTTTCAGCGGGGGCTGCTTCATGAGTTTTTGCAGAGTGAGCTTGAAAACTTGTTTTCTGGTTGCTCTTGCTGCTTCGATCCTTTCCCTCATCAGAATGTTCTGTTATTTCCCTCGAGTGAGGTCTGTTTTGTTGGCAAAATCCAGGCTATTTTCCAAACTCACTTGTGAACCACACTGTGTGGTATCTCTAGCCTACACAGAAACACAAAGTACAAGCTGGTGTTCTGGCTCCTTCACATGGTGCTGTACAGAGGAGCACTGGACCTTGCTTCCAGCAGTGATACGGCCCTGCACTGGCTGCACTGATACTTCCAGCAGTGAATGACTATTTGCTCTGATGCCTGCTCCCTTGTGTGCTATAGAAATGGACCTAGAGAGATACCCTTCCAGATCCACACTTTTCACTTCATCAGTACAGTACCTCATCTCCAATTAGTGGTTCCATTTAGGTTTCAAAGCCATCTTTGCAGCAGTAGTGGCAATTTCTTATTTGGAGAAGCAATTCTACGTCATTCACTTAATTAAGGTTTACCTGTTTTATGAGCATTTTTTCAGTGCCCAGTTCACCGGGCCACCATCAAGTGGTCTTTTTCCTCTGTGTGATTTGACCAACACATGCATAAGGCCAAATTTCTGTATAGGAAAATCATTATCTGTGCTTGCTGATTGCTGGAAAATAATAACATTTTCAGTCTAAAATGTAGTTGTACAGAAGCATGGAAGAAGCATGGAAGAGCTGGCCCTCTGGCTTGGTATGGGTCCTAGACCAAAATGCCCAGAGCCTCAGTGACTATAATTTGTTCCCACTGAAAAAAATGAATTTGTTTCCTGTCAGTGGAGAGTCCAAAACCAGCTGAGCGTGCTGTTTTCCCTGTATCGCCTGTTGACTCATGCATATCTTGCTATTTTAGAATTTGGAGCAATGACACTATTTAGAGAAAAATCCCAGGCTCAATTCAACAGAAGATTAAAAAAAACAAACAAACAAAAAAGAAGCAGCAGTAATTGATTGTATATCCCTTAGTATTTACTCAAAATGCATAAAAATGCAAAAAAAAAATTCTCAATAATTACATTTCAAATTTTGTTTTTAATTCCTATATGGGACAAGGGCAAATATGTTCAAAATTTCTCTCAGAGTATCCTTCTTCCAAATGTTTGTTTCAGATTATTTTAATTTAGAAATGTAGAAATTAATTTATATTTGAAGTATTTTATTATTCTAAAGTGTAAAAAGGATTACCATTTATATGTATTGAAAAGTATCTTCTTCTAAATGAAGTTTTCAAACATTTTTTCTCAGTCACTGTGGCTGCAGTTTGTTGTAATGAACACAAGACATTTCAGCTGGTGCTAGGTGATGGCTCTTCTCAGCAATATAAAACTAAGAAAATACTAAGTTATAAATTATAAAAATAGCTATGGTATTATGTATTGCTACAATTGACATCCTATAATTAATATAACATGAATAATACAATCTAACTTATAATATAACATATAATATAATATAAAAATGAAAACCCCACCAAATGTAATTTTCAAAACCTCTACCTGTCATAGGATGTTAAGAAATCACTTTGGGTCTTTTTTCCTGTGTATTTTCATTAACAAGAGACCTTCTCCAAGATGATGAACCCTTTAGGTAAAAGCAACATATTTTCCCAGAAAAATTGAAGGATTTCCTGGCTGTGTCTGCATGAGTTAATTTTTTTTGTTAGGAAGTATCTGTTTTGGCTGGCATAAATTGCCCTTGAGAAGATCATCTTGACTAAGAGATGTCAAATTCTACATGCTGCTGGAATCCTTCCCCTCCACTCAGATCAAATTAATGTATCATCTTGTGAATGGGCACAATGCCAAGGGAAGGAACGGGCACAAGCGGTCACAACTCAGCAAAGTCTGGGTGTCAGGCAGTCAGATCTTTGTCCTAGAGTGCTGCAGTGTTTCGGCTTTGGCTAATGAGTATCTCATCACTGAAAGGCGATTAAGCCTGGAAAATCCAAAAAATATTTTCCACTGAAATGACTTTCAGCTTCCTGTAAATGAGATTCCAGGGCTGAAGGCGGCGGAAAACTAACCCCAATGCCTTTATCCTTCAGACACTGCTACAAAAGGGAATTAAGCACTTTGCAAAAATGTTTTTGTGGCCTCGGAGTGTTTCCTGCTAAATAACTCAGCCCCTTGTGGAAATTGCCTTGGTGACCTTCTGTGGCTTTCCCTCTGCAGAACATTGTACATATTTTCTGCTGAATAGGGCAGAAAATGAGCTCCATTTGGAGTGCAGCAAACCGTCTGAATAAATCATGCTTCAAGTACATAACCCGATTTCTTCTCAGTGGAATATCATACCCTGCTAATGGAATTGTTCTGGTTTCAACATAGTTATCTTTCTCCTGGCAGTGAAAGGAAAACCTTGAATGTGGGTGTATCTAGCAATAAATATAAAGTCTTCGATGCACACAAATGAGCCGTGGTGAGATCCTGGATATACAGTGATTGCACAGCTGTGCTGATCCCTCGGTGACATGAGACAGCAATGAAGCAGATTACCCTGGGTTCACGTTCCATGTTTTATTTTGAAAGAATTTTAACAAAAGCTAAAATGGGAATAAAACTTAGATTCCAAAGGGGAACTTTGTTTAAAGTTTCAAATCTAAACTTCCTCGGCCCTTGGAGAAATCTGGATTTGGAGACGTTGTGGCTGACTACTATTTCTTTGGTGGCTAACTCAAAATTCTGTTCTATTTCATAGCAAAATACATACTTCTGGGTTTGGGTTTTTTTTTGTTTTTGTTTTTTTTTAATTATATTATCTAAGATGTGTCTAATTTCTGGGGGCTTTCTTTTCATGATTCTTCAGAAATCCTTCCAATAAACTTTCTTGAGTTCCCATTTTAAGTGCTGTAAGTATATAGACAATAGCGTTCTGTTGACATTACTGAAATAACCTGAAGACTGGAAAAAGTAGTATTCTACTTTGTCTTCTTTTGAGCAAAGAGTGTCTTTTTTTCTTAGTCCCATGGGAAGGCCAAGAAAGACTTCTATTTCTCACGATGGAGGTTGGGTTTTCCCTGTGATTATATTTTGCTCATGGTTCTCCCAACATTTTTTCATGTGAAGATGAAGGTAAAGCTGTCAACATTCACTTAAACTATGCCAACTGATTTTGCATTAGAGAAAATGAGGAATTATCACACAATTCTTCTGGCTCATAAAATGTGGCAACAAGCACCTGGGGGTAAAAACAGCTAAGCTGCCAGTTTTTCAAAGTTTGTTGCTGCGACTAGAGATAAGATGCATCAACAACAAATTACATCATTGTGATGCAAGACAGGTGTGTCCTTGGACATTTTTGTTTAACAAACTTAACATTGATGTGCTTTAAGTTCATAAGTTCATGTATTTTCTGTTGATGGTCTGGGTATCACCTGAAATGTTTCAGTTAATTATTATTTAAATTTTTTTACACAACTAAACACTTCTGTTTATGCTTTTAGTATTACAGACATGACTTGTAAGACATGTTACAGGTTAACCGCTATATGTCTGAGAAATCTGAGTACTCTCGTACCAAAAAATTACTACAACATGAGATTTTCTTAAAATATCTTTTATAAACTACAGATGAAACAATATTGAAAAAACTGTTTCATTAGTTTGCATCCAAATTCAATTCTAACCTATTTTAAACCCGCTACATTTTACTTTTTGTTTCAACCTCTAACTAAGTGTGCTTCAGTCTAGCTTGAAAGGCATGCTCTAGCCTTATGTCTCAAAGTCATAAATGTAATCGCCAGGATACAATCTGCTGTTGCAGATATGATTCTGTACATTGCTAAGCACCATAGCCATGATCCTAATTTCCAATCATACATTTAAACCGAAGAATGAAACCATCTGTTTGACTAGTGTGACTGGATTTGGAGTATTCTTCAGACTTCACATCTCAGCCTTCAGAATACATGTATTACATTAATAAAACTGCAGGAAAACTAGTTCTTCAGTAAGATGTTGACATTCCAGTGAGTTTTTTGCTGTGCTGTACCGTGACACAGCCAAGAGCATGGATGCGGCAATTCTGCTTCTGGCTTTACCCTACATTGTCAAGAAAGGCATTTTGTTTATTTGGCTTTAAAACATTGCTGTCTAAAGATCATAAATAAGTCAACATAAACTGCATGGTACTGAAATACTGCACATTGTAAGGTTACTCGTCTAATAGAACTCTTACCTGTTAAAAGAATTAGAAATGACTTCCACCTGCCATCCAGTAAATTTAGCTCACCTTGTAGGTGCCAAGTTTGCCCTGGGACAAGCGAAAGGGGTTTTTTGGTATTGAACAACTATAAGTTCTCCATCAAATCACCTTATCCACTGCCTTACTCTTTCCCTGACCAAGAGATTCAGATTTTTTTACTTTCTTCCACAAAAGCCTTAACCAAAACATTTTCGCTGCTTCTCTCTGCACTTGGTGCAGAGTAATAACGTTTTCTCTAGTATAAGAGGTATTTGAATTAGCTATGCAGGATAGAGAAAGTTAAAGTGAGCAATCTGGGTATCATTTTGTTACGCTGTCTCCTACCTTCAGGAATCTTTTTTGCATGGCTAAAGAAATGGCCATTTGCTAGAGACAAGAGGTGCATCAGTGTTTCATTAGAACAAATACCATCTGGCTGTGTTGTGGAAAGGACATAGAGCGAACATTGATTTTTTTTCCAAAGGCATGTCTGACTTTATGACCATGACTAACATTTGTCCTGCTGTCATATGTATGCCAAGCTAACTGAACTATATCTCATACTAGCAGTATTGTCCAAGAAGTGGTGTGAATACCCATTAAGACTAACAGTAAAATCAGCTATGGTGAGGACTGAGATCTTGCTAATTTCTCTGCTGACAATATTTGTGCTATGATACATACAGAGGAAAAACCTCAGTATATTTTTCAAAGTGCTTTTGGTCCTAGTAATAACAGGAAGACATGACGTGTGTTTCAAAAATGACTGGATGGCAGCCTACCTCCTTGGGGACCATAGCTCCTTCACAGGAAGATGAGAACAGCTCATTGGCTACTCCGATGTCTTCTCAGATGTACAGACATGAACCAGCCTTGGCTCAGAAGAATGTAGCAAGCCTGCCCTTGGCTCCTTTTCAATTTTCCTTGGTTAAAAACTAGATAATACCAAAGCCTAATAATTATTTTAGTTTTTTTTTTAAGAATTTACAATTTTTGTAATTTTTCAAATTTTATGGTCATGAGAAATAGTAAATTTAGTACAACTTAGTAGTAAACTTAAACTATAGTAGTAACATATTTGGTTTTGGAAGTATAAAATCCTGGAAGAGAAAGACGAATCATCAAGTCCTTCAGAAGTCTGCTGTGTAAATGCAGTTTTACAGCAGAAATAAGATTTGACTCTATTTTGTACAGGTGTACACTTGAGATATTTTTGATACATTTTGGACTTGTATCAAATGGGAGGAAATATGTAAGTTTTTAAGTTTTCATATTTGTCGTTTACAGGACTGATTAAAGGACAAGTTGCTGCTCTAACGCTAATGTACATTAGAAATTATTGCAATTAACAGGGAAAACCACTCTAATTTATTAAATACTTTATAATGATGAAAATTTAGTATTGCTATGAAAAGATGCTACCCTGTAACCTTTACTCACGTTGAACCGCTCATTTCTTTTTTGCACCTTGCTATTGAGGTTACTGAATCTTTCATTGCTGTCAGTTCTTTGGGCCACCTGTATTGTCATGTGTGTCTTCAAAGGTTTATAAAAACAAGATATTTGGTGATCATGTGGTTCTGTCTAAGGATGGCTACAGGTGGTACCTGTTAAAGGGAAAAACATCCTCAGTAAGCTAATAACAGATGAAGGAACAACCGGGTCCCATGGGGTGACCGTTCCTCTCATGGACCCTACTCTGCTCGTTTAAATAGTATTTTTCCTGTTTGTTTTTGATTTTTTTGTAAAGGGGAAGTACATTTTTTGTGTTTCATTTTGTTTGCATTCATTTTACCTGTTGCTTGTTTTGCTGCTTCCTCGCTCTGAAATGTCACTCTGAATTGGATACCTGTTGTTCAGGAAATGTTACTAGTCCCAAGTCAACAGCTTTTGCACTTGACCCATATGCGCTATTTTCTCCAATGTGGGAAAGAGTAAGAAAAAGAAGTATTTTATACCTACTTAGTTACATGTTCTCAGAGATGTGAATTGCATTTCTGAACATGAAAATTTAAAAATACCAGCAGTAAATGCAGAACATGACTGTGATGACTGCTTTTTTTCAAATACAGTTATACATTTTACCTCAGAGCACAGATTTAAACAAAGCAAGCATGTTAACATATTTGGGCTTGGCTTAACTAACCTTTCTTATTTTTTAATTTAATCACTCACATCACTATAGCAAACCATTTGAACTGTGTAACAGTGATCTTTGACATATTATTGCTTCAAGTATCTAAAGTTAACGAACCAGTCTCCCAAAAAATACATTTGTGGTTGTTGGGGGACTGCCACTTTCTTTCTAGCTTTTTATGGCATTTTCCAGGCTAATAAGAGCAAACAAGTAGTTGAGATTCTAGTGTGTTTAAATGAGCTCAAGGTCTAAGGACTATAAAAAGAAGACCAAGCATCACAGGCTTTGTAATAAAATCTCACAAATGGGAATGAATTCTTTTTCTGAATTGAGTGTGTATTCTTGTCCTTTCTGTACTTGCTGCAGCATCAAATTTTAAATTTCTCAGGATAAGGTATTTAATTAGCAAGTGGCTTCAAATAAATAAATGACATTAACCTTTGTTATTCTACTTTAATTAGTATTTTGGAGAGCTTGGAAACTGAATATCTGTATTTATTCATGGGCAGAATTATTTTAATGTTAAAGAATAATGGCAAACACAATGTATATGACCATCTGTAATAACCACAGATGTCTAACCCAGATGTCCCTGATGGAGATTTATGGTGCTGTCTCTTAGTGCTAACTTTGGAGGAAACAGTGTCTTTGGTTCTTGAATTGATTTCTCTCCACAAATGTGCTGTGCTGTGCCATGATGGCAAATGGCCAAATCAAAACCACTGTAAAATTAAACTCTATGTTAAGATAGAACATACAAGCACAAAAGTATTCATCCAAATTATACAAATTTATTCCATTCCCCCAGTTGTGCTGTAACAATGGGTAGCTGCTAGCCTTTCAGTCAGCCCAACTTGTCACAACCTTAAGCCTGCACTATCTCGAGATTTGAAGGCAAACCCATAAATGAAACTTCTGGATAGAAAAAAAGAAATCTTTGCAAAGGGCCCATTTGCAAAAAAGGGGGTGCAGATACAAAACATCAGGAAGTACACAATATAAGTTGAAACAACAGTGCTTTCTCTGTTGTCTGCATCAGACAAATGTTGATGTCGGTTCACTGCTGTAAAGCAGACCTTATGCATGGTCTGAGTTGAAGTAGAAACAATAATACAGCCACAAAGAAGGAAACATTGCTTTACATTTATTTACTACTACTAATATTGCTTACAAAAGTTGTGAATGTATAGCAATACTAAAAATTAGCTGCTGCTAGAGCATCTTTTGAGATGAACCGTATGACATAGCATAGAATTTTTAATGGAAAACAAATTGAGGGAAAAACTCAGCTTTCTTCTCACATCCTTGTCTCCTCCAGTGGTCTGTTCATGAAATCTTGGATTGCCTGGTGTAGAGGTAACCACTTATTAATTGAAGCTTTCAAAGCTGTAATCCACCTAGAAGAAATGAAAGACCAACAGCTGTTGGTGTTATGCATGCACGTTCTTTGAAACACACCTTTTATGAATGGTGTTTGTACAGCTGTGTTACTATGTGTGTTGACAGTGGATTGGAGAGAGACCGGAGATGGAGGAGTTGACTATAACAACATATCTTAACACCAATTTCCAACATAGCAAATAGCCTTGTCCTTTGTTCATTAAATTAAAACCCACATTATGTAATTAGTAGGCATTAGACAAGAAGCACTCCCACTGACAGCCACGGAATTTGGCTGGATTATGATGAAGGAATTAACTTTCATAACCTTCACTGATTCCATAGACCAATTTTCTTTTTCAATTCCAATGGTCGTTGTTGGAAATTAACAGTTCTTGGGAATGAGGAGGATATACTTTCCATTATTTCTAATGAGGGGTACCACAGCTTTTCTGTTTAGTGTAATCACCCCCACGTCATTGTGAAAGGCACCTTATCCAGGTTTCTTTCTGAGCCTTCTTTCTTTCTGAAGCCAGCCTTGCTGTAGTTCCAGCATTGACAATAGCACGACTGAAGACTCACGTGTGCCAGCACCTTGTACTGCAGTTTGACTAAAGCTACAATTAAAGGGTAATCTAGGGGAAAAAGTGAAAATAGAATGAAAAGTTATCACTAGATCTTCCCAAGCTACAGTGTTCCCACTCTCCTGAAGTCTGGCAAATAAAACTGAAAAGAAAACTTTTTGTTTACCTTTTGTTTTCATCTACATTCTCTGCACATAAGTAGAAAGTTTTAAATTCTTCAGATGGAGGTTTGAGTTCAATTACAGACCTCTTGGAGCCCAGAGATTGTTCACTCACAATATACCCCTGTAGGTAAAGGCCGCCTGGACAGAATAAAATAGCATGCATTGTGTATATTGCAGATAACATTTATGAAATGACTGCCAATTACAAGCATATCAACACCTCTTGAAAGCTGGCTTTGCAGATGCATTATGTTGTGTGTTTCAACAGACTTGTACAGACTTCACATGTAAAATATTTAAAAATGTGAAAGCTGAGGGTTTTTTTTCTGAAAATTGGTTTGAAAATAGTGTAAAACATGCTTTCTGTCCAGAAAATGATCAGCAGTTTAGTTTTATTTAAATTTTTATTAGGTAAGAAGTGGAAAAATATTTTTTCTAGCTTTTGATGTTCTTTTCTTTCTTTAAAAACTAAAGCAATACAAATTTCAACATTAAAAAAAAATCCTAGAGTTGACATTGGTTCCCCTTGCTGCCATTTGTAACTAGAACATCATTGCAGACCACACTAGCCAGTTGTGAAGGAAGGGCAGTGGGCAGAATTTGGTCTTCAAGACATTTTCATCTTAGCTGTTTTTGTTGTTCTGTTTGGTTTTTTTTTGCCTTCACTGCAACAATGTGTATGTTCACTTTATACATGGTGAATAGCCAAAAAGA
This sequence comes from Arenaria interpres, assembly GCA_013399435.1. Lineage (NCBI taxonomy): Eukaryota > Metazoa > Chordata > Aves > Charadriiformes > Scolopacidae > Arenaria > Arenaria interpres. The sequence goes on along the minus strand of VXAK01027457.1, from coordinate 32,726 downwards.
CCTGCAGAGAGGATAAACTGTGGCTGAGTGTTCCTGTTACTATCCTCAGAGTCTGTATTTTTTTTTCTGGCTCTCACATTTAGTGACAAGCGCATCAAATTAATGTTATAGTATTGAGAATGATATGGGGGAGTGACAATCTGTAGTGAAATTAGAAAAAACAGTAGTCACAATAACAAGAGAAAAACTACCATATACAAGAATTTGTATGTAACAGGATATTTAAACACCGAAGTGACATATTTAGCAGTAAAAGCATAGGCTTGGGTGTCATAAACACAAAATACTTAATTTTCACCTTTCCACTAGTTCATTCCTTAGCTCTGGGCAAGCCTTAGATTCAGTGTCACGTAGAGAGGAAATCCCTAGGCATTTCCTATGTATGGACTTCGGCAGATGAAAAGTGCTATGTAAATGGTATATAAAATGGACTATAAAGTGGAACACCTCTTGCCTTTTCATAAGTAAGCAAAAATACAATAGCATCTTCTTTTCAATTCTTATGACTGCCTGCTTCCTTATCACAGGGAGAGCACATTTGCAGGTCCTGATCCATCCCCTCTCTCTGGGGCATCTCTTTTTTTATTTTAAATACTGACTTTCACAGAATTGTGCTTGCAGGCTCTCCTCAGTGTCTGAAAGTCAGCTCCTCTACTGGCAATTGACACTGGTAGCCTCACGCTGCTTTCAGAAGGTGGCTAGACCTTCGTCTGGTATGGGGATAACTACTAGATGACAGCTTTAGCTGCAAATGACCATCACCACAGCCTAGAGCACCAACCTCTGCTTGTTGATGGGTAGACTAACTTTGCCAAGGCCCCAGGAAAACCTGGCAGTGGCAGAGAAACCAATCTGAGTTTGTAGTGTCCATCTGTCTGAGGATGCTACCTAACGTGCAGGAGTCAATAGCTCTCAGCAGACTGCCGTCAGCGGGACAGGCTCAAGCCACTGTAAAGCGCTTTGGAAGGGTGGATCTTGTTGCTGATAGTTGCTCCTGAGGTAATGTGCGCAGATCTTGACTAGCTCCATTCCAAAAAGAAAAAATTCAGACCATGGGAGGAAAAGGAGAGAAGATGGCAAGGAGTGAGGTAGCTATGTTATGAAAAGAGACTGAGTCTGGTCTCCCTTCACTCACCATCACAGAATGGAGTGAGTTGGCTGGTAAGAAACTCTAAGTAATGGCAAAAGTTATATTTGGAAACTAAAGCAAAACCTTTGTGCTTTGATCCATTGAACCTTTCAATGGATCCATTGAAATCCAGCAGCTATCCCTACCTTGGGCAGGTGTAGACCGGAGAGTGGCATAGAAGTACAAACAGCCATCCTTCAGAATGCAGTAGTGCTGAATCCAGACATCTTTGCTTCTGTCCAGCTGGTGGAGGAGCCCTAGGCACTCTGGGTTTTTGATAGCCAAGGGTGGAAGGGTAGTGTTATGCAATGTGACATCTACCCACACATGGTTCTGTAAAGTAAGCATGTAATGAATAGTTCTAGTAAGAAATTAAGGTGGACCTGTTAGTATGAAAACAGACAAGCTCTAGTCCCTTGCTGGGAAATTAGCTGCTGTTGTGAAAATAATTCGAAAACTCAGTGCAGAAAATGCAGTTAGAAAAAACTACATTTGATAGCAAATAGTGACCAACTTTTACTTTCTTCTTACAATAATCACTTGTCATTTCTGCATGAAGAAGCTCTTTAAAAACAATTGTCTCGCTGACCATCTGACTTCAGCAGTCTTCTTTATATGTAATCTGGCAAGACAAGGTTCATCATCTACCCTCTGGATTTAGAGAAAATGTAGTGGTGTCTGAGGCCAGAATACAGCACTCAGACTTGGATGGAAGTGCTACCACACACAAAATGATTAGAGATGCCTTCCCATCCCTTTCTGTAAAGCAGAGTCTTTTTCATTACTGAAATTATCCTATTGTAACTTACAAGTGAAGAAAAAGTTCAACCTATGGAACACTGCCATTGCATAGGCTCTTTGCAAGATAAGAGAATCTAAAAAGACCAAGTTGTCCAACGTGAGATTAAAGCATTTCTTCTTTTCCTTTAAATCTGAGAGGTGTTAGGAACTTAGCCTCTCCTAGAATGTCTTGCTTATCTGCAATACATATTTCAGATTCTACATCAACCAGTGTCACTGTCATTTGAAATCCTTGGGGAGAATGTTGTGCAATATCAATATCATCCTGTTTGTTTCCACCAGGGTTTTCTTTTGCATTTATTTATGACATTTCTTTAGTATCCTTGACAAGGCAACGACAGAAAGTAGACCTGGCACTAGCTATATTCTTTGTTATGGATGCTAAACCTGATGAGACTTACTGCAGCAAAGTGTAGAAGAGGGCTTCAGTAATACTAGGTGTATTCATAAAATAGTTATCCTTGTAGATTCATTAAGACAACTTAGTGTCAGTATATTGGTCTATCATTGGATTGTGAGCCCTACTGTAACACACTAGCTATTGCAAAAGGTCAGTAACAAACAATATAGCAAATAAAAAGAAGGAAAAATTATAAGCTTTTTCTATTTAACTGAATGGAAACTCCAGCTAGAAGGAAGGAACAGATATGGTGCTCATTAAGATCTGAAGTTAGGCAATGAAAATGACATATTGAATCAAACATTTATTTCAGAAAAGGATATTTTTTGCTCAAAGACAAAACTAGAAAAGATAAAGCAGTCAAAAAATAAGATGCAATATCACAGAAAGGAGCCGACTTACTGTGTTAGTAACATGTGAATGCATGAGAGATCTTTCTGTATATATAATGTTGGAAATGTTTACTCCACAAGTTATTTTTGCATCATACATTAAAGAATGACTCTTTTGATGTGCTTTCTTTTGTGTATGTGTGCCTTTGTCCTCCTTTGTGGCTTAAGCTATTTTTTGTTTCTTTTGGCTAGGGTACACGCTGTAAAATTATTTTTCCTGTTTTCAGGTATGTGGATTCCTTTGGATTCTTTTAAGAAACAGTACCAGGTAGAATATACTTGGAAACAAATTTGGTTTTGCACTTAAAATCTCATCTGAAAGCTGAAGCCAAAAGATATATACGTTTGATCAGTTTTATTTCAGTGGAAAAGGAATTAAAGTAACACCACCTCCTTTCACTGTTTAGAAACTCATCACAAAAGTACACTGCTGAAGGAGTCACTCAGGTGCCCTGAGTTGAGAGGAGAAGGCAAGTAAATTTCTTTCCCCCCCTTTTTTTTTCCCTACTGCATTAGTGCAGGTTGTAATTTGTACCTTGCAATTTTTCTTATTTTTTGTTGATGAGATTATTTCATCTGCAAAAAAGGTGGACTTCGATGCTCTACTCTGCATTTAAGCCTCACATTCTTTATGTTAAAAACCAAGCTGGTTCAGTAGCTTAACCTTTTTAAAAAAAGATTTTACAGATCAAGAGCATATTTCTGTAAAGGTGGTTTACCTGTAGGAGGAAAGAGTAAGGATCATGGGGCCAGGAAAGGGCAGGCTGAAGTAGCTTTGACCCCTATGCTTCCAACCCTGGAAGCACTAAAATTAGCTTTGCAGGTCCCACCTCAGGGCTCTGCCAGGGACTATTCATAAAAAATTATGTTGGGCTGAGCAATCTCTCTCTGTAGCAGCTCAAGATCAATTATGGCTACCTTTCTCCCGACCACAGGGGCCAGCAGAGAGTATAGCTGTATAAAGAGACAGAGATAAGTCAAAGTTTATCAGCTAACTTACCTTTCTTTATCTCTGGAAACACCAAAAAGAACTCAGCAACTCCCCTCTCCTCCCGCCCCCAACGTTCTAATATTCTGTCAGAAAAAGCAGGTAGCTTGCAACCCAGGCAGACTTGTAGGGAAGACTTAAGAAAGACTTAAGAAGGCACAGCCCTTCTCTCCCTTTACTCCAAATAGTATTACTTAGGGCAGAACATGTGGTTGTGAGAGTCCTCTCTCCCCTTCTTCCCTTTCCACTACCCTCATTTTAGGTCGTGTTTCTGAAGCTGCTGATATCTGGTGAGGCAGCATTTTGATTGATTCCACCACACAGCAGTAAAGCGTATTTGCTGAGTCACAGTAATGCCTGCACATGGCTTTTAGGATGGAGCTGATTCACATCCCAGCAGCACAGACCAAAACTATGCTGCTGGCTGTACCTGACCGTGTACAAATACATCTACTGTCTCTCAGTCTTCTGCACAATCTGCTATATGCATGCTTCTCACGTAAATAAAGCATTACCTGATGGACAGGATGCACTGCTTTATCCATAGCCTCCAGCCACCTGTAACATGACAAAAAATGAGAATAGCTTAGTTTGGTAGAGAAGACTACATGTGCTTCACTGCCCCTTTTAACTCTTGCTGACATAGACAGCATCTAAAGGGCTGTGCAATTTTCAGGACACATTCAAGGCTTCAAGATAGAAAAGTAGTGGATTAAGTCTATATAAACATTGCTAACTCTCAGAAAAGCAAGTCTCACAGCTTGCTGTTCAATTGTAATAAATTAAGGCAATATTGCAGACAAGGGAATCCATGTATTTTGAAAATAGTTCAACATGTCAGGCTAAATAATTGCTCTTCTTGTGTTTTTGCTATAATGTAGATAAAAAAATCTGTGTGAATTGTACAGAATCCTGAAATTGGAGATGACAGAATAAAGCAATCTATTTGTTGGCAAAGTTATTCTTTTTGTGCTATGGATGGTATAGAATTTGGAACTGGAAAATGCTCTGATATTACAATGGTGGGTGCCATGATAAGTAGAAAGATGTTACAAAATGATGCGTGGATGAATAACAAATTTTATCCTACTTCATAGTTTCATATTTTTGATAATCCACAATAAAACAAAGAGGAAAATATAATTAGATTTTAATGCATTTTGAAATTAAAGCCTAAAGAGTTGTCACTTGTGTTTTGAGTGATTTTACTGTCTTTGTTTTGTAAGCTATAGTCTTTGGAAAATGCGAACAGAATATTTTTTAAGTCTAACTCTGAGTCAAATCCAAACTCATTGCCTCCTGTCAGAACCAATATGCTTTTGTGGCAAACTTGCATTTTAATATGCTAAAATGATAATATGACAGAATGACAGAAAAGAAAATGGAAGATGGGATTGTATTGCACTGTCCTTTTTGGGCAGAAAAGAGATCATTCGTGGGAAACGACCAATAAGCAAGTTTACATCCACAGGAAGATGTATACTTCTGTTTGATATAACAATGGGAGAGAGGGCATGAGAATATGGGTGAAGATTTTCTTCTGGAGATGAATCAAGAATTCAGAGGGATCTTGAGCAAAGCAAGAATATTAAAGGCTTTATGAAAACAATTTCTCATCAAAAAAATGAAGCTGAAAAATAATTTTTGAAACTTCTGGAAATGAAAATTGGAAACACCATCCTTCCATAAGCAGCTGGCAGATATTTTTTTGTTTCTACTGATCAAGGCAGCTATTGTGAACATCCTCCAAAATTTCAGACTCCCTCTCCCCAAACTGGGATAACAAAACTGACCCTGTAAAATGAAAGATCACTTACCTCTTCATTTCTTGGTTGGAAGTTGCACAGAAGTAGAAAATTCTGTGTCCACTTTGAGGTATACATTTAAAAACAAATGGTTTACCC
>VXAK01027457.1:7732-18616 GCA_013399435.1 Arenaria interpres | reverse complement strand
AGTGCAGTAAATAGACAAAGCTAGCTGGAGAAGAACAGATAGGCTTAAAAAGAAACCTGTTAGTTGAAAGAAATAAAAGAACATTTAATTAAATATTAATTAATGTATAATTATGGGGCATCTTCAATTTATCTCAATTCAATTTATCTAACCAATACCTCAATCCAATTTATCTAACACTCCTGGTCTTCAGAGGTACTTAATTGACTGCAAATGGAGAGTATTTAAATGGCATAACTAGATTTTTTTTTATATTTCAGGAGTTTGATGAAGGACCTGAGTAAGATGAAATAAAAAATTCTGTCCAAACAAATACTTCTGTCTGTATTCTTTTTATGGTGTGATTTATTTGTTTATTTGTTTTTGTTTTGAGACCAGAGTAGGTAGTGTTCTAATAAGGAGGATGGAAAGCCAGACTGCTTTGTTGCATACCCAGTGGTTCTGCCACATAACCCTCATTAGATGGCCAGGGTGTGTATCATGGCATATGCAGAGAAATAAGCCTACCAGATTTTCTGCTGGAAATGTCAGGTGGATAGAGAATTGTAGAAGAGCAAGCTCTTTCTATAAATTTTAATTACTTTTCACAAAATGTCTTTTCCCCACAGAAGTGTTTGGTTATGATCAAGAAGTTTAAATGTTGAAAGCTTGATTAATTTCAGTTTAGATATGAAATTGCTGTGCCTCGTGAGAATTCTTTTCTTCATCTGAACAGTATTGTCCATGAAAAACTATGCTTAGGATCACTGTGAGGAGGAACCAGAATGCATTGTGGGAGGTGTAAGAGTTCTTGAACTACAGAGAAAGACTAATCCAAGCAGTCCTCAAAGTACAGTCCTTGTGAAGCATTGCATCAGCATCTTTCAGGTAAAAATAATTTGGTTTCTACTTTTTACTAAAAAGGAAAAATTTCAAGTGAGGGTTTTACTGGAGTGGCTCTACTATTCGTGTAAAAATGACCAAACAGACAAATACATGAGCAATATATGAGCAATATTTTGCTCAATGTATGAGCAAAAAATGAAATATATAAATGGGAGATTGATGTATGAAATCATAGAAAAAACCCACAATATCAAGGTAGATTCATGATCAGAATCGAAGTCAGTAGTATTAGCTTCCCTATTGACTTCTGTTAGTTGAACTTCTTTAAAACCATCTTATAGTCTAGATTATATTAATATTTATTATAAAATTGTGCTGCTACATCTGCATATGCATGTGTGTACATGTACATCTACATCCTTTATATGCTGAGTTGACCAAAGGGTGTGTGACCATGTTCGTAGAGATAAAAATTATTTACAGGTGAATAACTCGATGCTATGCTCAGGTTCTCAAGTAGTTTTTGATTAAGGGTGGACACGGTTGTATTTCACTGGTGTGTGTTCACATTGTGTGTTGGAGACAAATGTGTTTCTAACCTGCTGATATTTCTCCTGAAGTTCTTCCTAGGTCACTAAGAGATTCTCTGGAAGCTACATGGGCTTTATCAGTAGATAAAGCCCTCACCAAGGAAAATTTTCTCAGCTTCATTAAGTTTTATTGAAATAAGGTTAAAATATTTGTGAAGTGAATGATCTTGTATCTTTTTTACAAGCTGTAAGATGTTTTACCATAAAAAGCCCTGAACAGACAACAGGCTTGAAATCAATCTGTTTGGTTTTATAGACATAACTTTCTCAGTGAATAACTTCATCATAAAGCTACCCAGGGGAAGGGATGAGTAACTTGTAATTACATGCAGCACCCACTGAAGCACCTCACAAACTACTGTAAAACCCTACTGTAGGGCAGGTGAGTTCACGGGCTCCACTCCAGCCAGGGCCATAAACCAGGCCCGCTATCCACTGCCCATGTCTCCCACCCCAGGAGCTAACCGCCTCAAGGGAAAACTCCGTTTTGTTTTTTTTTTCTCTTTTTAAATGTGATGTCTTTATTTATTCATTTATTTAGTGGTGAATAACCATGTAGAATACTCAAATGTTTGTAGTTGCAATAACCATGAAGCCACCCATTTAGGGCCATTAAGACTCACCATACAATTAGAGGGCTGTAAATTATGCCGTATCGAATTGGAACCTCAGGATAAAGCCAAGTAAAATATTTCTCTTAATGAAGCACATGTTCTACTCCTTTTTTGGATGTCTACTGTTAGATGAAGTTAAAATCTTATATACTAAAAAGTACTAAGCACTGTACAGGTCCCTGCCCACATGACAGAGGATGAAGTGCTAAGCAATACTACTCTGGAGAAACTGAGCCTTCCCAATACCTCTCTGTGCAGGTTTACAGCATATTGGCTCACAAAAAGAAATCTCATGGTCATGCCTGTTAAAGAAAATGCATATAGCAGTAGACAGAATATAGAGCTCCTACACATCTGCAACTACTTAATCTCATCCAAAGCCTCCTAGAACCTATTCAATGCACATACTTCTCGATCAGAACTAAGAAATTAAATTTGAATCCATAAAAGCCTGACTGTGTCTATGTCTGTGACTGGGATATAGGAAGGCAGAACTACTCAACAAGCCTCCTCTATATACCACATACAAACCCATCTTTAGTGCTGATGTTGTTCTGCAAGTACTACAAGCCAAGATAATTATTTGTAAATTTGAGTACAATTTGCTGTACTTTGTAGTTCATGACACAGCTTGATTCCTCACTAGGATCTCTCCTTACCTTTTTGTGTTTGTAATAGTGTAGGTATCCATTATGTTTCAGCACAAACCACCTCTTTCTCCAGCCCTTCAATATCGCTGACTGTGTTCGCTTATGGAGATATCCTCGGCATGTTGGTCTGGGGGTGTTAGGGTAACGGCTGATATCTGATCCCACCACCATAGTCAGGATATCAGGACCTAAAATATTGAACGAAGAATGTGAAAACATAGGTGAAAACTATATTTCAGTCTGTCAATATTTTTGAATATTTGAATACCCCCATGGGATATGGAGCAGGAAGGCAGTATTCTATCCCATGCCCTTCTCCTACCAATGTAGTTTCTAGAAGCAACATGAAGAAAAGCAGGCTAGGAAACAATGAATTAAATCAAGCAATATTTGGCCTTCGTTTAACAGAAATTCAGGAATGAAACTAATTTTGTGTTGAGGACTAGTAATGGATCTAGCTATCTGAAGACAGTTAGAACACCTGTTAGAACACTCTTAGAACAGTTTTTGTGACTTACCGTTGCAAGCAGCATCTTAACTGCTTGCATATTTTATCACTTTAGAGAAGCAGTTGGATTTCATTGCTCAAATGGGTGTACATAAATTGGAGTTTATACAAAAGTTGCTGAGAATGCTCTTAGGGGCACCTTCAGTCTCTGTTATCTTTCCCCTTACTGAGGCATCTTGCCATTGGAGGCTAACCTGTGTTAAAGTATCTACTTATCATTTGCAAAAGGTAGGGGCTTAATGTTAGGTTACAAGATTGTTTAAAAATGTGTTCTTGTTATCAACAATGAGGTACAATTTCATAACATTCACTAATACTATCAATAAATCTATGGCTTTGACCCTAAAGGCTTGAAATTATGATTATATCAGATACTACTTCAGAGCAGGTGGCAACGCCTTAAAGAGGATTGAGAAATGTAGCTGTGACACATTTTCATTTGCAAAACATTTGCTGAATTTCTCTTTTGGGGACATTTGACTTTGGGAATGCTGTCTGTGTGCCAAGATTTAGGCCAGAGGGTGTTCTCTGAGGAGCCAAAAATACCCAGTAATAAGAGATTTATCTACTAAAAGACTCAATGTACTCTCAAATATAACAGTGTGAATGGCACCTTTATAATTAAAGAACTTGGTATGTGTCGAGTTAAATTTGTCACTGTCTTGTAAAAGGATTTTAATTTATTAAATTTCCTGTGAGCTCTTGTCAAAAATGTATCTGGGATAAATAAAAAAACTGCGGTAGATTAACTTTCAGCATGTCAACATGGGTATCTTTGGGGCTTAGTCATCAGAATTCTAGGAAGAATATGCATGATTAATATCTCTCACTCCTTGTTTCTGTGGTGCTGCCTCATGAAATAACCTCTCTGCTCTCCTGACCAGATATCAGGTCTTGGTGACACAGAAGTGACTACTGGGTGCACTGAACCAAGCTATGAAGTCTCTCCTTGAGGGAAAAAAAGGCATAAATAAGGTATTGGTATCTCTTCAGTCACTTTCAGGAATTTCTCAGTGACTTCCTTTAAGGGAACAGAGCCAGAAGCACTACTGTGATGTGTTCAACGGGGAATAATTTGTATGTCCATTTTCTTCTATGTTCCTAGCAAAGTCTAGATAAAAAAGTGACTTAGGCAATAATACTGTATTAAATACTAATGCATTAAACTGCTAATTAAGATTTTTGTTGCATCCATCAGCCAACATGTCTAGATGCATTTGGAGCATTGTACAGCAATCCTGACCCAACCATGTAATTTACTGTGATCTCAAACTTACCTTTCCTTGCCAGATTGGCAGCTTCTGAATGTGGCATGCTGGTGACATCAGTTCCGTTGACTGCTATCAGAATATCCCCAACCTGAAGCCCTGCTTCTTCAGCTGCACTGTCTGGAATCACAAACTTCATTTTATTTAGAGTTAGGATATCAAGTGTGTCTGTGTGATCAAGCTTTTCTAACAAAACAGGTTATCTGTCCAACCAGCCAAGGATTGTGATTTGGGGGCTTTGTGATGTCAACTTGGCGGTGGAGCAGGTTCTTCTGAGCAATCTGTTAGTCATCTGTAAATGAAACTTCAGGATTTAGTTACTGGTTCAACTCTAGATAATGACTGACAATGGAGAAATTCCATTAAAAATGTCACTAGGACTTAAATGCTTGAAGATGCAATCAGGCATTTCAGTATCTGAGGGTTTTGGCCTAAAGTGCAAACAAAGATCTGATGCAATGTTCAGCCAAGTCAGTACAAAAACCACCTATTATTCTGGTGAGCTTTGGATTTAACACTAAAATTCTACTTTCTGTGCTGATATTTCTCTTGCTGGTTAACAGAATTTGGCTACAGTATTTTGTGGGTTTTGACTTTAGGAGGAAATAACATCCTAAATTAACAAGGGTTAAGTGAAGGAGGGACTGAATCAGATTTGTTGATATTTCAACCTTTTGTTTATTTGGTAACTGTTGCAAAGCATATGCACCCCTAATAAAATAAGGCTCAGACACATGCCAGACAGGAATGGAGGTAAATCTGGGAAGTGATAAATATGCTCCCTTCACAGGCACCAATACAGTTACTTAAATACCATTTACAAGTTTCTCGGACACTGTGTCCCACTTCTCATTTATAATTAAGTATTTCTAATGTACTGTGAAAAAAATGTTTTTGGAAAATATTGTTCCATGTACATACTATTTAATGGATATTTTTAAAGACTTTGTACCCTATCACGTAGTAAATGTGATCGTTCAGTGAATTCCTGAGGATGCTTAGAAGTTGTAGGGAAGAGATTAGTAAAAGCTTAATAATAAACAGGCACAAAAAAGCCATGGTTCACCCTCGTGTGTATTAAAAATAATTTGCAAATTTGCAAATGCCAGCACATTTTTGATTTGTGCTGGACTTAAGGATTTAATGCAAGACTTTATGATCGTAAGTGGTCTTTAGACTATTATTAAAATGTCTCGGTGTGCAACCAAAAAGGGATACAAATACAATTTTTATGTTTGTTTTAATGAAATGAGTCATATTATGAGGAAACAGAATTTTACTAGGAGTTTGTCTGTAAAAAAAAATACTGTTGTTTTTTTTTTTTTCTGTTTTGTTGCTGTTTTAAAGCAACTGCATTTGAAAACAAAATATACAAATAAACTTAAGACAACTGGTATACAATGTGAGTAGCTGCTTCGCTATACTTAATTTTAATTAGTAGTTACAGATTAAATTGGTAGCTATTAGGGCTAATGTTGCAGACATGACCATCTATTTATATTTAGGTAAAAAACTTTACCACATTCTAATTGGAAAGACCTCTTCTGAGGTTATACTCTTTGATATTCTGAGGTTATACTCTTTGATATAAGAATGCTAAGGAATCTCTATGTTTACAGTTGGGAAATCATCTAAAACTTATAATGCTAGAGAAAAGAAACATTTCTGTGCAACAGGGATAACTTTATGTCAACAGGTACTGAAATTTCCAACAATCTGATAATAAAAGCTATTTGTCCAAGCACAAACACATTGTTACAGTTGTGCTGTTTATAGCACAATTAATTTTTAGCTGAGCCCAATAATTTTGTTTTCTTAAAATAATTGGCAATGAATGATACTGGTCTTTAACCTTGTAGTCAAAATTACATTCTACTAAGATGACCAGAACAAATTTTTTCATTTAAAATTACCCTCTGAAATTCACAGTAAAACACTTTTCTTGTCAGTTATACAGTGAAGATTATCTAGTCTCAGAGGCTATAGAAAATAATATTCTGGACTAAAATTAGGTAGCTGTTTCAGGATGAAGAACGCTACACAGCCACTTTAGCCACAATTTAATCTTACTAAGTCTTTTGTACAGTATTCTGTAGGCAAAGGTTTTTTAGATTTGCATTACTGACAAAGCTTCAATTGATAATGGAAACTCCTGATTGTATTCAGACGTATAAACACAGAATGATCTCTAGGATCTGGTGTCAAAGTACTTTTTTTTTTTTTTTCATGTAGTTTACGTTAAAGATTATGAGATCCTTTGATAAGCAGCAGGCATTGCCATACAGACAGTAAAGCAACCATTTCTGAACGTTTCCCTTACTTCTTTTGAATAGGTCTGCCTTTTGCCTCAGTTCCTCTTCTGGACTGAAGGCTTTCTTTTCAGTATTTAATAAATAGACCATTTGGTCTGAGGCAACAAGTTAGAATGACTTTTAGAACTGAACAGCAGAATCATGCAAAAAATATGACTGACGTATAAATCCAACTATATTCAGATCTTAAGATTTCTAATACAAGTCTTAGAGTTGTAAAGTGTTCGTAAAGTGTTGTTCTTTTGAGCTATGCATTTTTTTTTTTCTCTGCATGTTGCTCCCTTGCTCAGATTTGTGACTTTTCTGATCTTCTCTAGTCGAGTTTAATGATGACCCCACTTAGTTGCTAAGCAGGCAGTTTTTAAAATTATGGGTTCAGCTAATGGATTCACAGGTCTCTGAATTCACAGGATTTTCCAGCATTGTCAGGAAGCTGGAAAATATAATACATAAGGCTGGTAAAGTGACAGAACTATTCTTAGATGTCTTGCTAGAGGGCACATGATGCAAAAATGCACACTAGCATTTTTGGTCTAGGATGACATTTTTCATTATATCTGCCTTTGGTAATAGAAATTTTTCTGAGTCCCCTTCTGTTCCTTCTCTATTTCTGCTGTGTCCATCCTGAGATGCAGAGACTAGTACAGTAAGCAATACCCTAGATGTCGGTACTCTAGATTTGGGTTAACCAAGGTTTTAGGTAGCAGCAAAATGACTCCCTGTGTCTTGTTCTCACTGCTGTTACTGACGGAGACAGCTTTTAGCCAGATTTCTAAGGTGCCATTGCACATGACACAGAGCTGATGATTTCAGGGACCTTTCAGTGGTGACTCCCTAGATTATTCCTGAGCATAACTGCCAATACAATGTTATCCATCGTGTAGGCATAGTATAGATCATTTCTCTCTAGAGGCATTAGCTTACACTTAATCTTTGTTGAAACTCATCTGCCGCTTTTTTGCCCACTCACTCAGTTTTGTGAGTTTCTTTTGGAGTTCCTCACAATCAGTGGACTACCCTGCAGAAGTTAGCAGCACACCTCTTAAAATGTATAGATGGTCTGATGGAAACCCGTCCAAGCAGAAGTGTCCCCAGCTAATTAGACTTTGAAAATGTTGTTATGAGGATCACTGCATCCTCCATTTCATTCTTAAATTAATAGATGTCAGTCCCCAAAAATTTTAGACTTTACATGTGGAGAGAGGCTGGATGCAGACACTTGCATAAGGTATCAGCTGGCATGGGAGGAAAGAGAGCAGTGGATTCTGGTTTACCCACAGGCATACTGTGGCCCTAAGATAGTTTGTCAGGAGCAGTTCAAGGACATGATATTAAACACCTTGCACACACCAGCTACAGAAATTATTTATGTACATCTATATTACATATTACTATAAAACAGATGTTCTCGATTATGTAGATCATATTCTATCATATCATATTACCAGATAGTGTATATTTATTTATATACATTTTTATAGGAGAAGTTTACTAGTACAAACACAACATACTTGTGTCAACTTCTGTCACAAGGATAGGCTTTGAGAACTGGATCCTGAATCCCCAAGGGTAATTGCCAGTTCCTTTAGCGATTTTCACCGTTCTTTCACGAACTGCAAAATTGGAAAAAAAGGCATCCCTTTTTCACTACAAGTCAAGTTCAATTTAGCAAGCAGCAGTCTGTTGTAAAAACTTTTTATATGTAGGCACTGACAGTTACTGATTCTGCAGATGGCTGGATGCTTTCAGTATCACTCCTAGCTGTTTGGTGCTGCCCCTCTGCCAGCACATACCCCACTCACACCACGACTGATCAAATGTCCTTCATGTTAGGGCAAAGACAGACAGAACCAATAAAGTGTATTTCCGTCAGCAGTTTAAGTTAAGTGACTGGATTTCATAATGAAGAGGTGGAGAAGCATTCAGATGTTCCACACCAACAGCATTCTCAGCTCCTGATCTCTGTGGCAGACCTCTAAGCTGCAAATACAAAATGCACTCTACATTCTCAAATCAGTTTAAATGTTTCTTGTAGTTTCATTGTTTTTACATTTTAGGTCTCTATCTTTGGATACTAATTGTCTCTTTTCCTTTGGTCCACCCTTACCTGTCCACTCCCCACTGCCATGGCCTCCCAGTCCTCTAGTCAACTGCCCACCACACTGACATCTCCTGCCACCAGTACCCATGTGAAATGTCTTTCAAGTCAGCAGAATTAAACATGTAAAGGGATCATTCTCAGTAAAAAGAAAGATCAAGGTCTTCCAACTTTTTCTTAGGGTTTAGTAGTATTATTTTTTCTCAAATAGTCTGAGTCATTAGTAAATTTCCTACTCATGAAGGACTTCAGTGTAAATTTGAATTCTCAGAGTGTCTGCTTTTGATCTTACTGTATTTGTCTCCAAATTGTGTACCATTTCAAAGTTAGAAATGGTTTTAAAGGTTACTTTACTGGCAGGTCAATTGATGTTACGTGTCTAAAAGAGCATAGATACTTCAATACCTACTTTAACTATCTTGCTGAACTTCAGAGCTCTCCCCTGGGAGAACAGGCAATCAAAATGGCTCTCCAGAATATTCTCATATATTTTAAGGGAGATTTTTCATACCTGGAGATTTATAGAGGACATTTGTTTTCTCTCACCTTGTGAATGATTTATGAGCTCAAGCAAAGAACTATGTCCCGGAAAGTTTCAGGGGTGTTTTCAGTTTGTCTTAGTTCTTTGAACTGTGTTACTTTTCAGTAAGTTAATATTTGAAAAGTGAAGGAAAACCTCCCATCCCCTTGCAAAAGTTATTCACTATATCTGTTTGCATGACAGTGTTTAAGCTACAAATAGAACAATGTTTCATAGCCATGGCAAACTTGATTCTTTTCTTTCTAGATCTACTATGTTTGAAAGTTTGAGGGAGAACAGATTATATGGTCATCATAAAACTTTATGTCCACTAATAGCTCTCTATGATTTTGCCATGCTTGAAGAAGCTATGAAATTATATTAGTTCTACCCTTATAATGCAGCAAGAGGTTTAATTATGACCTTTTAGCAGAATCAGTTTTGTCAAGTAATTGTGATATTTTGCAAGACAGCAGCTAAATAAGAACTACTTATTTACATTACATTTTTTTATAACCTTTTAGCTTCTTGGATTGCTCTTTTTCCTGTCTTCAGCATAAGCATCCACCATCTTCTCCAAAATGGTGATCCCCCAGAATCCTCAAAGTGCCCAAAATAGATGCAGTTTTATGACATTTATTATGTGTTGCTTTAGTCAACTTACTTGCCACTGGTCTAGGCCTTTTGCTGAGACACCTAGGACTATTATCCGGTGAGACATCATCTCCTCTGAAAACCCAGGAAGCAGAATGAAAGTTTTCTGTATAAAAACCTCTGTCCTCGTTTTCAGAATGTAGTCCCAGATCTACTGACCGAGCATCCTCTGAATTTACTGTCATGAAAGTAAAACAAGTAAAAGTAATGTCAGTATGGAAAATGCATGAAGAATAACAGACCTCAGCCAGTCAGCATGAAAGAAGTGCCACAAGCTTCTTAATGAACTGTTTGTAATGTCTGTACTTAGTTCTGCAATTTTGCTGCTGTTAAAAAGGCAACCTGCAAAGATGTGCAAATTTACAATCACAATATTGGATGTTATTGCATATTGAACTTGAATGCCAAATGCAAATGGTCAAAACAGGAGCTGAACCTCCTTAAGAGAAATCTGGCTTTAGCCAATTGTTAAGCTTTCCTATATGGCCCATTTGATTAGGAAACCAAACAAGTTTTCTAGAAATTTCGTACAAGTTCAGTGCATATGGGAAGACAAAGAAGAAGCTGAAAAGTAATCAGGTAATAATAACTGTATTTGCTGTTTGCTTAGTCTTAGCTCTTCCAAATGTGTGCATTTAGTTTTATTAATAAAGAGATGAGGATAGTTGTTTGGGTTGGCCTTTTTTTTTTTTAACATAGAACTCCTGGCTTGTCCTAGGCTGTTGAATATTTGTATGATGTTACATGTGTTATCATGAAGATTTTCAGATTCTTATTTTATATTAATATACATTCACACTGTCTTGCAATGAGTCCACAGCATCAAACCGTGTCACCTAGATTAA
>VXAK01027454.1:0-17766 GCA_013399435.1 Arenaria interpres | reverse complement strand
GGGAGTTGGATTAGATGATCTCTGTGGTCCATCCCAACTCTAAAAATTCAGTGAAATTCAGTGAAATTCAATGAAAAATACTGCTGGTGCGCATACACCCTACAGGTATATTTTGTTTATTTGTTTGTTTAGACTTTAAAATGTACCTGGACAGAATAGCAAGACAGTATCCTGCCCAAAGCTGATGTACCTTAACATGTCTGCTCAATGCACACAAAAAAGTAATAAAATTATTGAGCCTTTTGTATTCAAATTCAAGTCTATAAACAATTTTAAACATTCAGGAGATCATTGCATATGTCAGAATATGCATACTTTATTCTCAGTAATGTTTTATAACACCACAATATTTCAACCTTAAACAGAACACAATTATCTCAAGGTTGTTGAAGTCCACATTCCAGAATGGTAACTCAGGTATTGAGCTGTACTATGTACTGTGCCTTCCATCTTAAGTAGGAAGAAAGAAACCTGGAAAATTAAAAATTACCTTAGACACTGATGCAACAACTACTATGATCCTGCAGCAATAATTGTGTTCCTGGTTGGAATCCTGCAGAAAGGAAAACAAAAATTTTCTGCTAAAGAACACTTAATTTCATCTTCCTCCACAGGCAATATAGAAATACTACATAGCTGTCCATGTAATGGGAATTTTTAAGCTAAGCTTTGTAAATAAAATGCAGGTACATGGATTTAGAGATTAAAGGGATGCATGCACGTGTCTGCTTGTACAGAATTGTCTCTTATCAAAACCTTACATAGCATATTGCTTTAACAAATTTAACTTCCTTCATAACTGGGCTGCTGTTGTGGAGTGCTATTCTCTCACTATTATAAATCACAAATGAAAGATAGACACTAAATAACCAGTGGCCATACTTGAACTGTGAACTAAATGCGGGTCTTCCAAGTGATTTGTTAGTGCTGAAAGTTCTTAGACAACCATTCTTAACCTGCAGAGTGTGAAACACCAGCCCAATCAATCAATCAAAATAATTAAAAAAAAAAAAATTGTGATAAGTGAGAAGTATGGCTATACTGGCAGTGCTCATTACACCGTGTTATAATCACACAGGAGTCATAAACTAAACAGTTTGAAAAGTATCTCCAAGTGCCTCCTCTGTCAAACATCTGCAAAAGCAAACAGGGGTTTGTTAACTTTTTAGTTAAAAAGTATATTCCACTATAATGTGATATAAAGTGTAACATATCACTAAGCACATGATAATAATTCACTACGCTCTTTCCACTTATCCTCACTCTCTTTATTTTGACATGCTTCTGGAAGGCAAATCTGGCTCTCTGAGTATAATGAATTTCTTTTCATCTCTGAAAAAAGAATGTAACCTGGAACTCAGAAGTGAAAGTCTTCCCAAGATCTCTCTTTCATTTTTATAACACTTTTAGGACCAAACATAGGAGACAGGGATAAGCAAATTCAACCAAATATTCCCTACAAAAGAGTGTTGTGCCCTTGTTTGACCAGTCAAGAAAATGAAATGTCAAAAAAAACCCCATGTAAACAAAACATAGAAGTAGAGAAAATAACCAGAAACTGAACAGATATCACACAGCATTTCAAGCATACACAAAACTTGCTACACACCTAGAACATACTGAATTTAAATTGGTCTTCAGTCAAAAGCAAACGATTAGCCCAATTTTAACATCTTATCTATCTTACCATTTCAAATCATTACAGTTGTGATTTATTTTATTTCAGCATAATATAAGAAGCTTTGTGTTCTCATGACATTAATTACAAGCAATGAGATTTAAGAAGACAGGGGAAAGAAGAAAATTTACACGTGTAACAGACTGCTATATCAAAAAACTCTTGCTGCCTTTTTTTTTTTTTCAATTCAACGCTTTCCTATGGGCAAAGGGCAAGGAAAAGCAAATGCAAAAGCTAAAGCTCAGCCAAAGCTAAAGGAAAGAAAAGAAAGACTAAAAAAAGCACCGCTTTTGTAGTCAGTTTACTTTATGATCTATGTACCTAAAGTGGTACACTAAAATAGCACACAAGTATCTTCTTAAAAGACTAGCTGAACCTTAAAAATACATCTTGAATTGTAAGTGTTGACTTCCCATAAAACTATCATAATAGCAAGATAATTTTTCTTTTAGAAAAATAACTAATTCCTTTTTGTTAGCAGCTGCAAACCACTGCCACTCCCCCAGGGGCCTGGGCAGGAGCAGGACCACACCGCCCATAGAGAAAACCTGAGGGATGGGTGCAGTTGGTGGGTGTTGGCTTCTGTTCTGCAACCCTTGCATGGTCTGTGCAGACATGCTTGCACCAGCCATGGTCCCCATCCCACTGCCGGCTCACAACAGCACCACAGGCGGACAACACAGGACAGGTACCCTCCAGACACTTTGTCCAAGGCTGATGGATGGCTTCCACGTACCACCTTCGCCTCGGACTCTGTCTCCTAAGAGGTGCAGAACATCCCTTAATATGTTCCCTCTGGGGGGCCCTTGTTGTCATTATTTTCACTGTTTCTTGCTTTCTAACCAAGAGGCTCCACAGAAACTACCTAACGCCAGGCCAATCTCTTTGACTTTCTCCATACCTAAAGCCAATTAGCAGTTGTTACCTGAGTTACTACTGCCTTCTGGCCTCCAGTCCCAAATGTGTTACAAAGATATAAAGTTGTTAAAAATTCAATGGTGCTTCTGTGCTTCGTTCCCTGGAATTCCTAAACCTTTAAAACAGAGCATATAGGGTTCAGGTCTCGTTTAGCAGCGCTTTCAGGTAAATCTCCACCACGCCAAGTGTCTATGCTTCGTTTTTCCAGTATGTACAGAGACCATCTTGCCAATGAAAGCTGGGCAAACATATTTTAAGCCTTATCCTGTCTGAGGGGTGTTTTCAGGCATGTGCTTTCAGCCCATGATACTTACAAAGGTCTCAAATGACAAACTCGCTCTTCTCCAGCCAGGCCAAATGCACCTCTCTTTTCCATCATGTAAGCCTGCTTGTTGAGCTGTCACAGACTCTCTGACTGGTTTAATTTCTTTCCTATATCCCAAGCAAATTTTCCAACTACTTGTCTGCTTTGGAAGGGGGCTTAGGCCTTAACACTAGGAAAGAATTCACAGCCATGAATCCCTTTGCTGCTTACTGGTGACATGCCACCACTTGCATTGATCCAAGCTGGTATTTCAGGGTCAGTGCCACACTGTGGCAACCAGGTAGGTGGCTTCCAGCAGTGAATGAGCTCAGATCCCAGCACCCCAGAACTTTGTGTGTCATCTTTGACTGGGCTGCATAAATATGTCTTAAGCAATACATGACACCTGTTAGTGGGTGCTTGGTTCATGCACTGAGGTCCTTCAAGTATGCTAATAATAAAAACTAAATACCTTTTAAAAAGGAACTACAGTTTAGCCTCCATTTCAAGTAAATTATTTTTAATGTTTACTTCTACAAGAAAAACCTTCAGCCTGTGAGTTACACTAGCTGAAAAGTTACTTAAAAGTAGGTATTGGGACACTGCTGTGACTCAGAAGTTCCTTCATGTTCCTAGTACCTTTTGTTCCCATAAGAACATAGTTCACCATAACTTGGACTTTCATTTGTGCTGAGATTTCAAGTGCCTATAAGGAAACAATTGTTCAAGCAGCTGTAGAGCTTTTCACTTAAGTTTTAGCCCCCATTCTGGCTGACCAATATATGTTTACTGTTCTCTGCATGTATCACTTCTGAGTAGATGAATCTCAACACTGCTTAAAATACTGTTAACTGAAGCGCTGAATTCTAATTGCAGCACTTAAAACAATCACAGTAAATTTGAATCCTATAATTTTACCACTGTCTAGCTAAATCTTCTAAATTGAGAAGTATTAGTTTGCAAATGATGATTAAATTCATTTAGATAGTGTGGTTGCTTTTATGTTTTAAGTTTGTGAACTCCATTAATGTTAATGAGCCAGGAAAATACCAAGGTGTTTGTGTGCATACTGTGCTTCCTGTTTGAAAATTATTATTGAAAATCTTGTATATAAACCTTCACTATTTTACTTTCCCAAGTTTCCATGAATTCTAACGCTCATAAATACTATTACAACAAGAGTTGTAATGGTTTGTTATAAAAGATAAGCAAAGCCTTTTATTTTCTTGCCCATTAATGGGTCCAAGTCCTTCAGTCCAAAGTTGAGACAGGGAAATTGCTGAGCTACCATACCCCGTTAGTTTGTGTTTTTTCCCAAACGTCTACCCATGTTCCAACGAAAGCAAGCTATGGTTTTGATAAGATATATACACCTACCCTGTAAGGCCTTGATGGACTCCACCAACTTTTTTTCATAATAAGACATTTGAAATCTCTCAGGAACTATTGGATACTGACAGTCTGACATCAACTTGATGATGAGAAGTTTTCTCATCCCGTGAGGACGGTCTTCTGGAAAGATTTCTTCGGGATGTCTATACCTTGGGTGACTGAAATTCTTCATTCAACAACGGTTCTTAACTCTCGCATACTATAAACTGAGCAAATAGTGTGCTGCAGGCAGCCGATTCCTGGTTCTCTCATTGACAGCAGGTCCTTCTCACCATGAACAACACTGGACCATCTACTGGGCAGCAGTTTGTATGCAGACCAGGAAATGGAGATGACCTGACTGTCAGATTTGCTGTGAGCTGAATGGATGTTATTTATATGCCAGATTACTCAGTGTGTTTACTCAACAGCAGTAACATAAATGTTCTTAGTCTGCCTGATTTTTCAATTCTAGACTTAAAACATATAATGTTAAAACATTATTTCTTTTTATCATGGATTTTGAAGCATGCAGTAACCCCGAAAAAATGTCTTTCCACCTTTTGTTTGTTTAATTGTTTTAAAAAAATGTAGAATTCAAGCATTCAAAAAGGGTTTTTAAAATATATCTTTACTATAACAAGAATGCCATGAGTAAATGAGTGTATCCAGACTCTGAAATCCTGCTAATTATATTCCTATTGTATAATTTTAGTTATGAAAGTAGTTGTGAAACTTATAAACATGCTGAAATACTTCTTATAACAATAAATAATATCTAAATGAATAGAAGAAGATCTGAACATGTAGTATCCAAACCTGATGTGCACAGAACTGAATTATAGTCTACCTTTAGAATAAATTATAGTTTAAACACAAATTTTTAATGGATATCATGTATACTTGTTCCAACCACTACCTCATCTTCCTTTAGTTACTATGAAAAAAGCTTCACAGAAGATCTGATGGTGTTCAAACGTTATATTAGGAATTAATCTTCTTCCCAAAAATGTGTATTACAAAATACCTCTCAACTAGCTACACATGTGTATACATGTGTAGTTACAGGTGACATACTGTCCTATAGCATTAACTTCATAGCAGCAAACCAAGAATCTCAGATTTCCATGGTGATACAGACCTAAACATTAGACTGCTTTTTACTCCTAGATGCTGATAGCTGAACTGTCTGTTTTGTATTTCCAGTACCAGGATTTGCTGTTCTTTTTTTGTGGTGTTCAAATATAAAGGCAGGGAACGGCACCTTCCCCAGAGTTCCTGGCTACTTGTAATCCTTTCAGCCTTTGTGGGACTTCTGGCAAGCTCCTTGTTGTTGACCATTGCTTTTTTCTGCCCATGCAGCCTGTTCTAGGAGAGCAGCAAGCATTCACACAATCCAGCACAGGGAGACGGGAACACTCATGCTCCAGGTACCCACTAGACCCATGTCTCCATCTGCCAGCTTCAGGAAATCTAGTCGCTATGAATAGCTTCATAATGAGAGTTTCAAATGTCTCTTTTTTGGAACTTAGACAATATGGTCAAGCATATTTCAAGAGCCAGCAGTTCAGGGTGTTCTAAGCTATAGGGAGAATTTGCTGAGGAAAAACTTCTGATGGTGAGCAAGCCAGACCTCACTTTTTAACTGCAAAATGTAAGGTGTATTCCTAAGGAAGCAGGTGAAATGAAATAAATTACAGTTCAAGGACGTCTCCTGAAATTTGGCTCATTCCAAACTGACAGATTTCTAAGTCTTTAGAGATCCCATTGGGATCTTCAAGTTGTTGGTTAGAAACTTATTTTGATTTGAAAACATTATAAAAAATCCTAATATATGAAGTTTCTCTTCTAAATTTTTTTGTTCCCTAGAAGAGATGAGATGTCTTAAGAGATATTAGCAGATGAACGCAATGCCATAGATCAAAGAAATCTGAATTTTAATAGGGAAATTTTGTTCTATTTTTTTTTTAAATAAGAAATCTTATAGTACTAGTATGACAAATTTTGACCAGTATCTATACTTATTGTATATAATGCCCAAGAATACCCATTTTATTGATTTCTCATCCCAACTTTTACATACAAAAATCCTCAGTACAAATATAATGGCCTACAATGCCTCCTTCAACTTTCCTGTTCTGTGTGTTACACTGCATCATTTGGCTTATGAACTCTAGTCCACCCTTCCCTTCTTGGGATCCTCACAGCAGATTAATCATTATCCATTTCCAATTTCCAGTTTATCTTACTCTTCCTCTAGTGATGATGTAACGTCCAAGGTTCAATTACAGTCTTCTCCTTACATCAAGCTCTCTTCTAAGGCTTTCTCCTGTTACGCAAGATAACAGACTCCTTGGTGACCCACAATCAAGAAAATCTGCCTGCAGCATTCTGCTTCATCTCCTGCTAGTTTCCAGATTTCTGGCTACCACATCTTTCGTCTTCGTGCTGGATACAACAGAGTCTGCCCTGCTGCTGGATTCAGCACATGTTTGCCTAGTTCCCCAGGTCACTCTGGTCTGACTAGTAACTATGCTTTCAATAGAGATAAGCAAGAAGAAAAGGTTGCAAAGTAAAGTTTTTAAAATAGTTTTAAAGCAAAAAAAAAAAAAAAACAAACAAAAAAACCAACCATTACTTGTTTTTCTTTTTATGAATAAAAGCAAGAAACATTCATAATGCATTACTTGTAATATGAAATACAAGAAACGACTGCTACTTAAACCTTGGTTTGAAATAAAGCTTTGGTCAACACCATTGGTTACCAAAAGAGAACATTAAGCTGATTAAATATACAAATAATAAGCAACAATAGAGTTGCATTCTGGAAATTACTCTCCAAACAAGTGAATTTGCTCTCCAAACAAAGTCAGATCTCAAACCCAAGAGCTAAAAAGAATATATTCAGAGACATCTAATAGGTGGCAAATGCACAACTGGCTTTATAATCACAAACATTTATATCAAAGAAATACGGAAGACTATGAAAAACCCCACAAAGCAGGAAACAATATGCAATATTGCAGTATAAATAAAGCTGTTGAAATGAGGTTTCTTCAAAAGCAGGATTAGGACTACAGCTAATTAGCATTTTCTTTAACTAGCTTAGGGTATAAAGCTTCTCAAAAATGAAATATATGAGCAGTTACAAACAAGAACAAATAAAAAACAGTCTGTGAAGGTTCAAAACAATGTGTTGCTACAGTCTGCAATTTGATAACTTTAGTGAATATGCATATAAATATAAATGTGTTCTAATTAAGGCAGCAAAGCTACAGTGAAATGAGCATGTTTTACTAGCTCATACAGAGGAAGATCGTCATTCAACCAGGAATCCCCTCCACAACTGACTGAGCCTTTCATTCCTGATCAGTGAAATTCCAGCAGCAGCTCCATTTGCCAGAATGACCAAGAAAGTAATGGAGTAGCTTTAGCTTTTTATTCCCACATCTAGAAGCCAAATTAAGGGGAAAGAAGAGTGAAATATTTACTGCAGCTCGATTTTGCATCATTGGTTGAGTTGTCTGGAAATTCCGCCACGGAATTTCAAGAAATGTTTTTCAGGAAAAAAATAGGTTTCAGCCAAAGGTGCAATGAATATTTACTTTTTCACAGTAGCACAGTTACTTCAAAATGAAATAATATCAGAACATAATGTTGCTGCCTTTATCAGAGGTAAATATTTGACCTCAAAGAAATGAAAAATTTTGGTAGGATTAAAAATTGGTTTTTTTGTATTTTATTTCATACTGGAAGTCAAAAACTGTCCATTCCTACTGAAGTAATTGCTGAGTATGTTTCTTTACAGACAGCAAAAGTCACTCATTGAATTTGCAATGGAAGGGTAATAAAAATGGGCAATACAAAGCAGGTTTTCTAAACAAGGATGTATTTGTCACAAAGCAGGGATGTAATACGTGTTTTCTAGAAGCTCCTGTGCAATTGCTCTTGTGAACTATGACAACAAAGGTGTTGGGAGAAATAAACTGCATTATGCCACTGAGAACAGTTAACCACTTGGGGGAGAGAGGGAAATTACATTACCTGAAGTTGCGCTAAGGCTGATATTAAGCCCTAACCATACCTAGCTCGTTGTATCAGGGGGCACAAGAAAACTATGGGAGAAGAAGCAGAATTTCCTCCAGGCCTGAGATGGAAAATACATCAATATCAAGATACAAATTATCTGCTCTGCATTTCAAAAGAAGAAAGAAGATCAGAGACAGTCACCTGCCCCTCCCTATAGAGAGGATAATTTATAACAAGGAACAATGTGCTGGAAACTCTGGAAAATGACTGTGCCTAACTTAATGGTGTTCTATGCTGATTTTTTTCCCTACTAACAAAACATTTATCCATCTCCCTCTCTGTGATGAGTTCAGAAGAAAGCAACACAAACAAGAACCAGAGACTAAAATGTCCTACAACAAACTATCAGAAGACAATGTTAAAGAAAGAAATTTGAACTGGAAAGCTGCAGGTACTGTACAAGAAAGTACCGGCTGATTCATAAGCAAGACAACAATGAAGTTTTTAATTGTGAGGAATTAATATAAATGAATTCTCATTTTCATCCTCCCACTATTTTTTTTTGTCTCTGACTTATTAAGATACAGATTGCAACAGAGGAGAAGGGAGAAGGAAGGTAGAGGATGGCATTGTACACACAGTATAATAGGAAATATGTAAATAACATTCTGATATCTCTTGAATAATTGTCATAAGGCTTCATATGGTGATAAAAGGGTGATTAGCTAAGAGGAAAAGAGGCTATCAGAGACTATGGGAAGCAGAAAAATAGATGCAAGTGAAATAGGGTGTTGGAAAGCAGAGAGACATAAAGTCAATACAGAAAGTAATGTCTGAGGAGTCTTTTCCTGATGAAGGGATAGGCTTACAAAGTTACGCTGAAGGACAGAAACCATTAGAAGACCTCAGGTAACTAAACTTCTTGTAACTCATATCTTTTCATGTATAATTCACATAAAAGGGTTTTGGTGCAGGGACATGGCAATAAAGTAATATTGATAATATATGAAGGAGTATTCATTAAAAAATCAAATATCAATTGATCGTATGATTTACCCCTACGCATATTGGCACATATTGGCACACATCCCCATGGCAGGGGGGTCTGAACTCAATGATTGTTAAGGTTCCTTCCAACTGTAACCATTCTACGGCTCTATGATTCTATATGTATAATATGTATAGCCATAGAACTTACGACTTCAATTATATTTTCAATTAAATATGGTATTTGAATCTGTCCAAAGATATATTGTCTTCTCATGTGTGCTCTTTGTAGCTATTGTGGTGCTGAGTCATCTGTAAATTGGTTGTGACTGGGAAAATATTGCTGAAAAGATACTCATGATTGAACAGTGATTCTTTCCTGTTGCTTTCTATAGCTCACAAAATCCAGTTTACAGAGAGGTCTTGCAGACAAAATTTGTGTGTTTCCAGTCCTGTTTACTGAGTTTCTTAAACCAAGAAGCAGAAGTTAACATTTGCAAAGCTTTAGTAAGGATAAAAAGTTGGCCATACAAACGGTCAGCTCTGCAGCCTGCCATTAGTAGTATCTCAGTCTGTACTCCTGCTCCAAAGTATTTAGTGCCTTTCAGGTTATTTGGGGTCATAGTGTCTCTGGTGCTGAGTTTGAAAACAGGTCCATCCTCCAGGCTCTGATCATCTGGGGAGACTGGGAATTGTAGAAGCCATGCCTTTGTGCAGAAGAGAGCTTCTGATGCCATTCAGGGTCTCTCCAGAGGTTCAGGCAGCTGCTGAGAGACAGGGTCAGAGCAGAGGACAATTCCAGGTCTGCAGCTGCTGGTTGGGTCCCTAGGGACAGCCCAAACTGAGGAGGCTACCTGGTCAGGAAGATGCAAGGTTGCAGATTTGCTCCTTGGAAAGTCAAAAAATTAGCATGATAGGTCCCTAAAATTGAATTTACCCCTCAACCGGTGCAACATATAAAGCCTACTAAAGGAAGGTTTCTCATTCCCCTGAGTAAATGGAGGCATTTCCCATGGAGACATCTGCATCCATCCAATTTGTCTAAGGCTCCTTCAGCAGACAGTGAAGATCTAGCCAAGCTGATAGACAAGGGCTGGGACACGCTCATCTTAAAAGTGGACAAGTAAAATAGATCAGCTAGATTGATCTTTCTTCTTTCTATTAATTATGAAGCAAGCAATTATGCAATGACAAGTCTGTGTGTAAACATTTACACAGCACAATTGACTTTTAGTCAGGCTGATGCTTTGAGTTCGATAAAAGGCCAATTTGTGTTAAAAAAGCACCTTCATTTTTGTGTCTACTGTACTGGAGATCACACAGCCAAATATTTCAAAGAGACTGCATACATTTCCTCACCTGACCTGTCTTTCCTGCCCGAGGGCAGATTCCTTTGTCAGCATCCATGAACAGGGTGCTTTGCGCCACTGGAGCCCTTCTGTATACTAGAAAGCAGGAGTGGGTATTTCACCCATCGGCGCTACCTGTGTTCTTTAGAGCTGCTGGTGATTGTCTCTAGACCCCTTTTTATTTTCAGAAATCATTGCTGAACAATTATGTTTGATGTTTTTCCTGCTAATATGGACATGCCTCATATATAGGTGTGTCCCAACATCTCTTTGTTCTTGCTGTAGGACTTTTTTGTTAAATCTAATACCTGGCATAGCTGCATATGCAAATGCACAGGAAAGTACCCATATACTCTTTATAATCTAGTTACCAAGACAAAATATCTGGAATATACAGTAAGGACAATAAAAAAATAGAACAACAAAAAAAAAGAAAATAGAGAAAATATAAAAACCAATGTAGTGCTATAAATGAAAAAAATTAGATCTAGTTATATTTCACTATGAGCAGACTAAGGACACATTTCAGCTGCTCTTGTATTACCATGTTAGCTAATTAAAATTTGACTGCTCCATCTATTCTTTTTTTTATCTTTTCAGCTTCAATACAAATGCAAACTGCTGGTGAAAACAAAAAGTTGCAAAGTTGTAGGAAAAAAGAAGCCCCTTCTATGCTAGAGAATAAAAGAATCTGAGACAACCACATCACTTTGTTTAGGCCTGTTACTGTAAATTTCATTTTTGGACATTCCTCAGCTATGCTTCAATATTTATGTTAACATGTTTTATAGTAAGTTTTATATATATATATACACACACACATAAATATGACACACACATATATACATACACACAACCATATTTATAACTATGTGGACTAACATGCATATGGGTGCTTTCTCTTCAAGTACTTGGTATGAATGTTACAGTTTCATGTTCAGATTTACATAAATTCATTTCAACAGAAGTAGACATGGACAATTAAGAAAACAAGTTCCTATGTCCATGTTTACTTCCCCCTCACTTCTTTCAACATCTAAGTATGGAGGGGGTAATTATGGAATGTCAGCCATGTTCAGAAATCCCAATATACATACAATTTTTTTGCTATGAACTTCAAATATAATGAGAATAGGTTAGTTTTCAAATGTCATATAGATATATTTTCACCTGTCAACTTCTAGATATTTTCTATGGCATTTGCTGTTGAGATGCTTGGGTATTTTCCCGTAAGACAGTTATGGAATGAGAGTGACCTCTTTGTATACATTCTATATTAGCATATTTACTGCACAATGTGATGAGTATTTCAATTGGGTTTTATGTATCTCAGTCTATTATAATAAATTTTAAGCTCTACAATAAGCAAATTATTTTTTATTAATGTTTATATAAACATCTTTTATTTGCGTATATACATATGTAAAAGGCTGTGTGCACATTTGCACACACAAACACACACACAAAAAGACCAGAAGGTTAAGAAAAACATTCTACCAAAGTAGTAGTGGAAACCTGGATGATGGTGCCTTTACTAATTAACAGATTTTAACCAATGCATGCTTACGTCCCACTGGAAAACAGAAGGCTTGTATTAGAAAAGATTATTATTTCCTGCATCAAAAATCACATACGTAGTAATCATTGAAGAGGCTTCTAAGTTCTGTGGAATTGTATTACAGAGCCACTATACCAAATGAAACTTACTGTCTCCTTAAACAAATTGATGAAAGTTTTTTATGTATGAATTTGAAGCACTTGGGATGATAATGGCTAGTGACCTTAATATGCATAGGGATGAAAACACCTCTGAGTTCCAGGCATCTGTGAATTCTAGTACAGCCACTGTAAACCTCAGTTTAGAAGTGGCAAATCTTCTTCCTAGAAAATACATGCATTTCAGGAAATTCCAAGTGTGTTTCACTCTTTGCTTAGGAAAAACCTATGTGTATTACAGCTCAGAGAAAATAACATTTTTTACATTATATGCGTGCTTCTAGACAGCTCAGGTTTTCTTTCAATTTTCTTAACATTCCTTCTTTCTTAAATACTTATAATAGCAAACCTCTCCTGAAGTAACAACTAAAGTCTACTTGAAGACAAAATTCCACAGCTTAAATTCTAATACCCATTCATGTTATTAGCTATGTTTTGTATAAATTATAGCAGCATAATGTTTTTGAACACTTTATTAATTTAGAGGATATACTATCATTTGAACTTATGTTTGTATTAAGTGAGCAGTTCATTGGTAATTTCTCTAGTGTGCAGAGAAGGCAATTCCTTATCATGTAACAAGTTAAAAGACAGCGTTTAAGTATTATTATTTTTTTTAATATATGCATATATGAAGAAAATAAAGATGTTGGACTTCTGGAATGGATTTTGACCAGCAGTAATCTTTCAGAAAATAAAGCAAACCACAGTTAAAACAATGCATTTACTGAAGACTGCAAGACCTCCAGTCCCTAATGGCAGCATCTGGGACATACCCAGTTAAAAGCTGCAGTACCTCCCCTAATTCCTATCAAGGAGTTTCAGGTCTTTGTTCAGACTCTAGCTTGAAGATGCCTGGAAAACCTCCACAGAGGCAAAGACACCGTAACTAGCAAGTTGAGAGAACAATTACAGTCTGCCTACAGACTGCTTATCTGTAATAGCAGATGGTCTATTCATGAGCAGAAACCACGAACATGACAGCCCATGGAGGAGCCGGGCTAGTAAGAGAAGAATGATAGCAGTTCCTTTCCCTCTGCAAAAGCTGCAGAGGGGTGCTTTTTCCTCTTTCCTTGAGCTTATGGAAAAAAGAAGCAAGGGCATTATGCCTGAACTGAGGAACCAAATGTACTCACTCTTCCCAGCTTCATCATTACAGAATTTATTAGAGTTTCTCAGCTTTACCCAAGCTCTCTTGAACATGAAAGGTAAGAAAAAAACCAAACTGACAGCTACGCAAACTATCAAGAGGAGTGAACCTTGTAGTTAAGTTAATAGACCTCAAGCTTCAACATGCATTGCAAAGCACTGCAAAAGCCATGGGGTTTACATCTGGCTGAAGTTTTTTAAATAGGTCATCAAAATACAACTTTAATTTAAGAAGTCAAGGCTTCTCCATTCAAGAATTTTGTCTACACTAGATTTTTTTGATAAAACATGTGATTTCAATTTTTTAATATACTTTTATGCACATCTATTCTATGGAAAAGTCAGTATCTGGGGATTAATGAAAGAATTGACTGAATGCAGGGATGGGAAGGGCAAAGGAAGAACCCTTTCCTTCCCTTAGGATCTTTGACTTGATGTAAGTGAAGACTTGGCACATCTTTTCAAGTTTTCTCCATGTCAGACAGCTGTCAGAGCAATATTTCCAAACCCAAGACAAATGCCTGGCAGCATTTCTGTGCTAGGCGGTGGCCGAGTGACTCCTGCGTGAGTGGATGGGCACCTCCCCTGGGGCCAGCCCACGCTGCTCTGAGTCCTGGCATCTACAAAGCTCTACATTAAAGTTTGCATCCTCTGTCCATAAAAGATCTTCACGATTTTGGGCTGTCTTAGCGACACCACGAGCAGAGGACTCCTTGCCCTTGGTTAAAGAAATGTGGAAGCTCTCCCTGGTCTGTCAGGAGATGTGTGGTGGTGACAGGCAAAACTTGTCACTGTTATCTACCTGCCTCTCTTAGTGTATTATTTTCTCTCCAAGGCATATTTTCTCCCTAGAAAGGAATTTATAGTTTTCTTTATTTAGTCATGGAGTAATCCAAAATAATTTTAGGAATCAATAAAGTTAAATAAAATAACAGAGGAACCCATGTTCTGTGAGGCTCACAGCTTCTTAAGAATTTTTATTTTTACCAAAAACTGCGCACTAAACAAAACACAAATTGCAGTGAAGTTCTATTTTTATCTTCAGTAGATATCTCTCTACATTTTTTGTTATACTTTGCAGACAAGACAAAAGTTATCTTCATTAACTTGATGAAACTTAATTTCAGCGTGAAAAAGCCTGGGGGAAAATGTGTATTGCATGGGAATCTGTTATTTCCAGCTGTATTATTTTGATGACTCTACCTAGCTGATGTTACAAAATAAGTTACTGCATTTACTAGCATCTGAGGCACTTCACGTCTGCGAATGTGCATGTATATAAATGTTTTGCAGTGAACAATTTATAAATATAGAGCTTAAACCTAGGCACAGTCTACAGACTATTTCTTCGCCTTGCTCACCATTTACTACTTTCTAAGGAATGTGTGTGTGTATTTTTGGACTCTGTATGTTCCACATGAACTTTCCCTGGGAATATTTCATTGACAAAAAATACTTAAATACAAAATGGCTGATCACTTAGACCAAGTTATTTCTTTACTGTTTCATGATTGCAGGCCTTAAAAAAAAGCCTAGGTTTTTAAAAATTTTTTTCCAAAAATTTAAACTCTGTCTCTGGCCATTGCATGTTTCCTTACCACAAAAGATTGGAGTTTAAAATTTGTTACAGGCATACATGGCAAATTTATAACAGTTTTGGCAGCAGGACAGTCCCTGTGTCAGCTTCACTTAAATTCAGGCCAGGAACCTAAACTTTTTCTCTTTAGACATTCATTGCAGTTTGCCCTTTCTTTGCCCCAGAACTGGCCTGGCAGCATGGAACTTGTCTTCCCCTATGCCTTGTCTTACCGTAGCTCCCAGGGGCTGGTAAAATTAATGTGGCATCAGCCCCCACCAAGGCCAGGCTGGGCTCTGCATGTGCTCTGTGATCTCTCCAATTCCACCCCTCAAAAGGCAAACTGCATTGGAAACAGAGACTGTCCTACTTGCTCTGGCTTTTAAGGGAAAGCATAAGCATATCATGCTATGCAGGTAACATTCAGAGACATGTTTAATACGAGCTGCTATCCATAAAACTGTATTTATTTACACTAATGATATATAAACTCTTTAAACTTATCTCTGAACAGAATCCCCCCTTTACTTTTCAGTGACTATGCTCAGGAATAATTTATTAACTAGCCTATTCTCATCTACATCATCCTCCTTGCTTTTTTGGTACTAAAGTTCTTGCTAGAAAACGTGCCAACTATTCCAAGATTCAGTGAAAATGGGCCAGCCAGGTCTTCCAGAGTATCTTGCAAATTGGTCAGTTTTGGTGAAATAAAAATTTGGTTGATGCACATTCAAAGTATACACTGTTCAATGGCTTATAGGTTACTAGCCTGGTAGAAGTACATCACTGATATATTCTGATTCTTCTTTTTCTTACATCTTACAAAAGACATATTCACTGAAAACTTTTGCCTTTTTTACCGAGCACCCTAAGAGCACAAAACTGGTCATGCTGTCTGAGCTTATCAAATCCAATCCCATTATTAAGGCAAATACATCACAATCTTATGTAACAGTTTTTCCACACTGTTGCCCAGAATATTTGTAGATGTTTACAGTTTCTGCTGTTTCTTTTGACCTTCTCCGTTTCCTTTCTTCTTCTTTCCTTTTCTTTTCTTTCTTGGCCTCCAGTCTCTTCTTATTTTGATGGCCATTTTCTCTGGAAGCTTTAGCCTCTCTCCTCACTTCTTTACAGCCATGTCACTTCTTGTTCCTCCTGCTTTCTATCCCACTTGATGCTTTACTTGCCTTTGTAAGATAAGAGTCTTGCCGGCTTCTGTCTTTACTATTTCCCTGGCAAATGCCCACAAGGGCTTTGGGATTTCATGCCCTTCTCATTCATAGGACTCTAAAAGATAGACTCTGCATGAATTCCTGGTCTCCATGAAAGCAATCACAATAAAAACAAACAAGGAAAAAAATGGATGCAGAATCTTTAGTTGCTCCCAAGTAACATATTTCTCATGCATGAAGTGATATCACATCAAACCTTTGTTACTTAAAATATATGCACTGTACCTCCTTTAATAGCAAGTTCCTTTTCCCTTTTGCTGAAGATTTTAGAGGTTCTGTATTATTATTCATTGTGTTTGTAGTCTGAACAGTCTTTCATATTAATTAAACTACTCAATTGCATTCCTACATAATTGTACACTGAAAGAATATAAATATTAAAACATTAATAAATACTGTCTAGCTGGTGTTATTAAAGAAATTTCACATCGATCTTTTATCTTTTTTGTTTGGGAGTAGGCAGGGCATGAAGGTTTAGCTCTCAAGTCTTTCATATTTCTGCTAATGTAAAATGACAGAGTCTTTCATAATCCTGCCAAAACGTAAATTCTTTAGTCTATTAAAGACTAGAAGTTGCATCTGTATAAAAATGACAAAATATATCACACTGAAATTGACAGAACAGCTATAATGCAAAGGAGATGTGGCTTAATTAGAGCTCTCTCCCTAGATAGACTGAGCTTGCCAATGTAATTTTAATTATTTCTGTCTATTAAATCTAAGATCATCTATTACTATTGCTATATGTCACATCAGAAAAGTACTCTCTTCAGGAATGCATTGCCTTTTGTAACAAGAAAATATTACCATCTCATCGTGCTTTCCCTTATCATCAGAATTGCCGCCAATAAGTTTAATCAAAAAATTGTTACCCTGCAGAACACTGCATCCAGCTGCAAATGAGGAATAGTTAAGGTAAGGAATATGTAAATATCCATTTACTAACTGCTAGAAGTGACAGGACAGACTCTCTCTACTCCAGGGAAGCTTATGGTGTTGCCTTTATTTAAAACAGCAAAATGCCTCCCTACCTATTTTTTTTCCCCTGACTCATCTTTTCTCAATTGTCATGTGGAGACTGATGCCATTTCATTCATTTCCTCTTCTGTCAATTTAGTGTACCCATTCTAAAATCCATTTCCTAGTTGTTTGTATACTCCTGCTTCAAACTACAAATATTCATATGATATTAAACTTCATAAATACAACCAAATCAAATGAATGCTATCAGAGTAGACACTCAGACTAATTTCAAATTAATACGGCCCATAAAGGATTGAGGTAATTCACTTGTGTTTGAGAATCGTCTGGCTGGCTTTATGTCCAGTAAGAAAACAATGCTTAAGTGTAGTTTCAGACTTACATTTATACAGTCATCTGGATACCCCTACCTTTTTTCTCATTGCGGTTGTTTTGTCAAAAATGAGGAAGAATATGTAAAAATAAATAAATAAATA
>VXAK01027447.1:18651-31467 GCA_013399435.1 Arenaria interpres | reverse complement strand
CCCCAAATCTGTCATGCTAAAACCACAACACAAGACATCATCCTGGACTCCTCAAGAACCACACTGGATTCTTGAAAAGCAATCCATTTCTGGTTTCTCTTGTCCCTTCAACTTGATAAAACAAATAAGGAGTGACCAAAAATAGCTTTCCCTATGGTATACACATTATCAACAAACTACCATGCTGGCAACAGGCCAAGAAGCAAACGGGGGGCCTGGCAAAGGTCCAAAATTCAATACAAATAAACCTACTCATTGAAGAGTGGCGTTAAGCCTTCCTTAGAAGAAAGAAGGGCGCAAAGACATTGGACAAGAGAATCTGAGTTAACCACACTCTTCACAGTGTTAGCAGAGGGAAGAGATAAGAGCCAGGACATTGATCTGCATACTGTAAAAGAAAAAAAATAACTCTACCAATGTGAGTAAGTAACTCCACAGTACTGACCTTCTGAGAAACAATTCAATTTCAGAGTGACTGGGGTGGCAACAATATATGTTTGCACAGATTTGGCTGCAGTATATTCATTACAGAACAAGAAAGAAATTAAAGATGCTATACAGTATATGAAGTTTTGGGTCCCCCCTGCCACATAATTTAGTTACATTTATAAAACTGCTTAGCAGTTAACTTTAAGCGACCAAATATTTTTGAGTCTAGTTAAAGTCATTTACTGACAGGAATAATTACAGCCTTCTTTTATTCTCATGATAATGCACTAGATCCTTTAAAAAAAAAAATAAATATATAGACATTGTATTTTACCTTTGTGAAGCAAAATATATACTCCCTAGTTCCATTAAACTTGTACATATATGAAAAACCCTTAAAAGAACAATTCAGTAATGCCATTAGTATTTCTTTAAGATTACATGTCAAAGATCTTAGAAACATTCAGTTCAACTTGGGAACGCACTCAAATCCTACTTCAATACGAACCTGTGAACACAGAACCTCAGGATGTAAAAGCCTGATTATTTAAAAGGGTACTCATTAGACTGCATTCCACTGTGTAACGACACATTTCAGTCTGATATACATAAATTACTCCCCTGCTAATAGGTCACGTTATCAACTGCTATTTATCCTTTGTTGTGCAATAACATTTATTCCCCAAAGAAGGTACATGCACATGGCCTCCACTGCATTTTCTAAGTATCAGTTTGAAATAAAATTTTCAAAATGCTCTAATGATTTAAAAGCCTACATTCTGTTTGCAAAACTAATGCAAGCACTTATTGACAAAAGATCATGAAAATTCAGTGGGATGTAGGAGGTTTTGAAAACATTATACTTCAGTAGCAGTTCGTAACTTGACCGCCAGCAAATCTAGATGGAAGTGGCCTGATCCAAGGAGTAAGTATACACCCAGAGTGAACAGAAAGATAAAATACTTTGTTTTAAAGAGAAACCTCTGAAACATATTTAGGAACTGTAATACCTTCAAGGGCATGTCACATAATATTTTATTATAATGAAAAATGACTGTAAACATTTCCCTTATTTCACATTAATTACAGAAAGGTGTTTTCAAATTCCCTCTCATCTTGAATTTGTTAATTCCAGGAGCTCATAAATTCAATATATGGAATATCTTCACATTACAACATACCAGGTGTGACATTCAGTTGCAAGAAGCAAACGGCTTACTTCCCCAATTCCAACTGGGGAAAAAAGTCCTCACATAATGCAAAACTTGCTGCTTCACTCCAGAGTCCACAGTCCTGACACAGAACTGCGTTCTCCTAAGGGTATGGAAGTATTAAAAAAACACAAAAGTCACCACATAAACCTCTGGATTTCATCACTATTTGGCCATTGGAATGTTTTGTTTAGAAAAAGATAAAAAGTTACAGCATTCACAACAATATAAAAAGCCAACTCCAGAAGCTGTCTGTATAGAGATGGAAATGGAATATTGAGCCTATATATTAAGAATGGCAAAATGAAGTAACGAAATTCTAGCAATTTTTGAGGAACTGTGACTGCTAGTAAGCATACAAAATACATTAAGATCCAGAATATTGATTTTGATTTTAGTGTATCAACAAAACTCCAGCCAGCAAACATATAGACTGGAACTAATATATATTTTACAAGCTCATGTCTTTGGAAGATTTTTCTCCAGACATAGAATGTGTAATGTCTATTATCTGCTAGTAAATACTTATGAACATAGGTAAATTTCCAGATCAGGAATAAAGAGATGACAGCTATTAAGCTGTACTGCACAGGGTGCTTTCGTAACGACAGAAGGAATTTCCTGATTTTAGTAGGAGTCAATAAGTGAGGGAATGAAAAAAAGACAGTAAAGGACAGAAAATAGAATAGCTGAGGAAAGTGCAAACAGGCTTCGTGGCTACTTCTGTCACCAACAACTATCCCACCATTGATGAAGACAAAAACAAAGAACACCGTTACTAATACAACGTATGGCCAAGTTAAAGCAGCAAGTGTAACCAAGTTTTTAAGCGATAGGAGATATTCAATTAGAAACCACAATATTCTGATCAAATCTGAAAACGATCCTTTCCTGGATGAAATCTTTTCATCTTTCTTTTTCTGCAACTCTGTCTTCCAGGCTTCATTTAGCTTCTCTGCAATGACATTGCCAGCACAGAAAACTGTCCACACAATATTCGTCTGACGAAACATGAAACCACAAAATCCAAGCAGAGCTGAAGTTTTATGGTTACCATAAAGGCACATTAAATAGGCAAAGAGAGTAAAAAATACTGATCCTGGGTCAGTATAATAAAGGAATGTAAAAAAATAAAGGGTGGGAAACACTGCAAGAGTTAATGTAGACAAGATTCTCTGGAAACCAGACACAGCCTAGAGAAGAAGCAGAAAAATGTGGTTAGCAACCTCTAACAAAAATAAAAAACAAACAAACAAACAGAAACCAAATAAAGACTATCATTCTTGAAAATTCCATTAATACCATATAATGTCTCTTACGCTTTTTGGTTCTATTACTGCACAAGCACGCACGCGATATTTTTGTTAACTTCTGACTATGTTAATACAGAGTGTCGGACTATGCAACGTTAAAAGACAAATGAAAGTATGGAACATTATTGCAGGTGAGTTAAAGATATGGCAATGAAAATATACCAACTGCTTTCATATGTCAGGTGTTCACATACTTCTGGCACTAACATCATTGTGGGAGTATAACTGCTCCCATAGCTAGGATAAAAGAGTTACACTAATGGGCAAAAAGAAAAGAAAAAAAATAATCAGTGTTTTATGCCTCTGCAATCTCATCATCAGATTCTGTTTATTTGTGAAACAGCAGAACACATCGTTCTATGTTTACACTATTGCTTCTTTTGAAGTCAGTCCACACAG
Organism: Arenaria interpres; assembly: GCA_013399435.1. Classification (NCBI taxonomy): domain Eukaryota; kingdom Metazoa; phylum Chordata; class Aves; order Charadriiformes; family Scolopacidae; genus Arenaria; species Arenaria interpres. Next base: position 28,115 of record VXAK01027447.1, on the reverse strand, counting down.
TGGCCAGTTCCAAGTTTCCAACCTTTGATGCAGCTTTTATTGTTTGTCTTCCTTATAATTCATGAGTTAGAAAAGAAACTTTAAAGAAGGTAGGAGACCATGCAGTTAGAAACTCCTCCCAATTATCCCACACACCACATGATGCAATGCAATTCACAACATTAAAAAAAGCTGCGTGATGTTTCTGAATGATGTAGTGTGGGGTGAAACAGGCAGTCACCACCTTACAGAAAAGAGGAATAGAAAAAACGCTGAATTCAAAGAAATGCCAACAATACAACTACACTTTCTAACGCTTAGACTACTGTCTTAGAACCTTTTGTTTTCTTACATTTTTATTTCAACCTCCAAGCATAAAATTAGAAGTATTCTGAAAGTGGAAACACTTTATTGAATTTGACCCAATTCTGTATAGTCTGATCATGTGCTTAAACCTGAAGAGCCTCCTGTAAGAAAATATATCAGAATAAATTTTTTTTATAGTACAGATATCCTTCAGTTATCAGGGAACAGGAAAAAAAAGTGTTCTTACAGTTGAATGTGAAACTAAAGAATTTCACTAAGGTGAAAGATTTTTAATAGGCCGTTAGCCACTGGAACAATTTACCTACTGCAGTGGTGGATGTTCCACCACTTAAAACACAGTATTCCTGTATCCAAGTTGAACCATTATGGTGTGGATAAGTGGATAGCTAGGCAGGTAAGAACTGGCTGGATGGTTAACTGGTCACACTCCATCCAAAGTTGGGCATAATAACCAGAGTATCACAGGGATCTATCCTGGGACCTGTCCTGTTTAACATCTTTATCAATGGTTTGAAGGCAGCAAGAGTACACTCTCATCAAGTCTGAATTAGCAAGACCATAGCAACAGATTAAGGGAAATCACTATCTCACTTTACTCTAACTGTTAGGCTGCACCTAGAAATACCATGTCCAATTTTGTGTCCTGTGATACAAAAAAGGCAGCAGTAAACTGGAGCAATGGCAGAGGGCCACCAAGACAGTTGTGGGCTGAAGCACCTGCCCTGAGAGTAGAAGCTGAGGGAGCTGGCCTTGTTCAGCCTGGAAAATAGACGGCTTGGGGGACTGAACAGCAGCCACCAATACCTGTGAGGATGTCAACAGGTAAAAGGACCCAGGCTCCCTGAAGTGGTACACAGTGGAAGGACAACAGACAACAGTCCAACTGAAATGAGAGGTTCAGTCACTCTCCATCCTAGGAACGTCTTCCAGCCCCAACTCTGAGAACCGTGGTCTGATCTCAGGGCTGGCCTGCTTCAAGCTGGAGGGTGGACCTTCTAAGGTCCCTTTCAACCTGAATCATTCTCCAGTTATTTCCAACCTGAATTATTCCCTGATTTTAAATATTGACGTTAAACCTGGTCTCTTTCTAAAGAACACATTTTAGTTTAAACGCAGCTCACAGAGCTTCATTCAGGACTCACTAGTTGAAGTTTTTTAGAGTCTCAAGAAATTCCAACTAGATGAGCATGAGTCTATATGAGTACTAACTTTATTTCAGTAGGACTACTTATGCACAAGAGTAAATTTACAGGGGATTGCACCCTGAGAGAGAAAAAAGATATTATAAAAATTTAGAGAAAAGGAATGTGCCTCCTTAGCTAAACTGGTAGTAGTATTTGTGGTTATATAAAACCGAGGACAGTTACATGCAGCAAGGCAAACATACACAGAGCCACCAAAACTGCTTGTACAAGATCATAACATTATTCTATTTTGACTGTACCTTATTCTTCTGGTGGATCTTGAACAGAAGTAAATACAGTAGATAGAAGTTCCCTGCACTGAAAAGGAGGTTAATGAAGCGGAGCATTGCTGCAGAGCACACCACGCTTCCCGTCCAGCCGAAGAGCCAGGCCGCTGGCTTCACTACGCCCACCGAGGCCAGGTACAGGCCCGGCAGCGTGGTGATCATGGGGTCCCACTGGGAAGAGGAGAGAGAAACAGGGTTACGGGGCTGCTACCACACAGAAAGAGACCAGGGATGTGCGATGGGCTATGATACACCATCCCCACCCACGCCCCATTTTGTTCAGCTGGGATGTTTATAGTGAATTCCTGGCATTAAGAGACTGAAATTTTTGAGTGCTTTGTAGCCCGCCCGGTGCACCACTGCACAACAGAAAGCAGACACCAGCGTTTCAGACAACAATGCCCACAAACTGTCGAATGGTTTGGCCTGGAAGGGACCCTAAAGATCATAGGGTTCCAACCCCCCTGCCATGGGCAGGGACACCCCCCACTAGAGCAGGTTGCTCAAAGCCCCTTCCAGCCTGGCCTTGAACACCTCCAGGGATGAGGCATCCACAGCTTCTCTGGGCAAACCGTTCCAGTGTCTCACCACCCTCACAGTAAAGAATTTCTTCCTGATATCTAACCTAAATCTACCCTCTTTCAGTTGAAAACCATCACCCCTCATCCTCTCGCTACGCTTGCTAATAAGGAGCCTCCCCTCCCCATCTCCCCTGTAGGCCCCCCTCAGGTGCTGGAAGGCCGTTAATAAGGTCCCCTTTTCCAAGCGGTATGTTGACAGAAACCATCCATCCTGACCGGGGAACACCAGCCGGGAGGGCTCCCGCCCCGCACCTGCAGGAAGCGGCCGTGGCAGTAGGCCTGCGCCTGGGGGACGTGGAAGACCTCGTCCATGTAGGGCCCGCGCTGGTGGCGGTTAATGGCCGCGAAGAGCAGGCACGACAGCAGGAAGGCGCCGCTCATGGCGGCGGAGAAGCCGTAGGCCTCCCCCCGCTCCATGACCGCCGCCGCCGCCGCCGCGCTGGCCGGGAAGGGGCCGCCCTTCCGGGGAGGGCTGAGCGCCGGGAGGAGGGGCCTGGCGGCGGAGGCGGAGGCCATCACCGGGAGACGGTGAGGGCTTGGGGGGACCGTAGCGACTGCCGGGCCGGGAAGGGAGGAGGGAGAGAGGGAGGGAGCGCGGCCACTGGCGAGCGGGAAGGGGTGAGGAGAGCGGCGGGGCTCCCCGTGGAGCCCGCACGCGTGGGGCTTCCTCTCTGTGAAGCCTTGAAATCCACAGAGGAGCGGTCGCGTGTTATTAAAATGGTGTTTCATAGGAGCGGGGGCGCGTGTGTGCGTGACCGTTCCCGTGGCGGAGGCGGGATGGCCCTGAGGCACCAGCTGGAGCTGTTCCCCGGCTGCGGCGTTACCCTCCTCCTCTTCGACCGCGTCAAAAACGCCGCTGCCCTGAGGAAAAAGGCCATGGAAGGGGCCATCGAAGGGGCCTTCATCAGCCCGGCCATGGTGAGGGAAGGCGTGGGTTGTCCTGTTGGCGGGGCGTGAGCGTGCTGGAGGCTGCGTGGAGCTCCTTCCCTCTGTGGGAAACGGCCGGCGTTCGTAATCCCTGGCCTACGAGCTGCTGCACGCCTGCTTCGCTTTCTCCGTACTAATGCCCCTCCTTTGACTTCATTACAGTGTCCTACAAGCGTAAGGGCTCATCTGTGGAAAAGAGCCCTGGCAGGATTGGCCAAAACAATTGTCATTTTGATGTACTTCGTGCCCTACTTGGTGGAGCTGTTTAAATCTGTTTCCATCTGAGTGTGGCCAGCAGGTTGAGGGAGGTCATTCTCCCCCTCTACTCTTCACTGGTGAGGCCACAACTGGAATACTGCGTCCAGTTCTGGGCTCCCCAGTTCAAGAGGGACAGGGAACTACTGGAGAGAATCCAACGTAGGGCAACTAAGATGTTTAAGGGATTGGAGCATCTCCCTTACGAGGGAAGGCTCAAAGAGCTGGGGCTCTTTAGCCTGGAGAAGAGAAGGCTGAAGGGAGACCTTATGTATGTTTAGAAGCCCCTAAAGGGTGGGTTGAAGGATGATGGAGCCAGACTCTTCTCAGCGGCTCCCAGTGACAGGACAAGGGACAATGGGCACAAGCTGGAACATGGGAAGTTCCATTCAAATACAGGGAAAATCTTATTTACGGTGAGGGTGCCAGAGCCCTGGAACAGGCTGCCCAGGAAGGTCGTGGAGTCCCCTTCTCTGAAGATCTTCAAGACCCGCCTGGATGCAGTCCTGAGTAATGTGCTCTGGGCAACCCTGCTTTAGCAGGGGAGTTGGACTAGATGATCTCTAGAGGTCCCTTCCAACTCCAACAATTCTGTGATCCGTGATTCCGTAAAATGTAGAACTAACTGTTCAATACTCTGTCAAAAATCACCGCTGCTTAGAGCCTTAGTTCTCATTTAAACCTGTAACTGGCTTCTGAATCCCGTCTTTTTTTTTTTTGTCAGAATTGGCAAAGCAGTAGGGAAAAAAAGATAATCTAATCTGGCAGTTTACTGACAGAGGGTTTATTAATGTGCTTCTTTTTTCAAAAGATTTCAGTAACCTGAAATATAGCATAATCTTTATGTCAAGTAATATCCCACACAGTAAATAATCACATTAACTTTGGTAGAGCAAGAATGGCCAAAATAACTTGCTGTATTGCTCATGTTTATGGTTGCAGACTTAAGTAAAATTAAGTAGTGAGATTTTTTTTCAGGGTTCAAGATACCGTTGTTAAATTTTGTTTAACTTCTTTTGTTGTATTTTACAGATTGTAGATCCTTTTCAAATTCTTGTGGCAGCAAACAAAGCAGTTCACCTACAAAAGATTGGTAAAATGAAGACCAGAACTCTCTATTCAGAAATTATTTTCAGCCTTTCACCAAACAACAATGTAAGATTTACTGAACAAAAGTCTTTTTTTTTGCCAGGGAAGCTTGCTAAGTTCCATGCAGCCAAGCTAAATATAGCTATTCACTTAACTGCTTACCTGACTACTAATAGAAATTACTGTTATTTTTAATAACATTAATAGGCTGCTATTTCTTGTAGCTCCTCAGAATTCCATTAATGTAAATGTGTCAGTTTATACTCTCAGGATATTTTTCATCTTTTCTTAGATTTCAGATGCATTTAAAAAGTTTGGCATTTCAGACAGTGACACAGCAGTACTCATTGTTCTGGTTGCGGACAGTGGAAAAACTATAAATGTGGAAGACATAGCATCTCAGGTAGAAGGCCAACAGGTTTCTCTAGATGAGCTCCCCCAACTCACAGACACCGCCAAAGTTAAAAAGGTAAGTAACCAAAACTGGCATAGAGAAAAAGGATAGTTTATTTAGTTGTCAGATTAAATATCAGTGGACATAATTAACTTGGGGTTTGTGTTTCTTTAGCATAACTGGAAACTTGTTTTAAGTGAAGCTTGATTATTTCTTTCTTACAATCTTCTCACTCTGGAAAAAAAAAAAAAGTTCTAGTTGTCATACCCTGACAAATTTTAAGTCATCAAATTCTTAACATTGTCAGGAAGTTGGAACATAAAAATAAATTCCATTTTGCTGCCTACCACTCAGTCACTTTCCCTTCCTGTTTTCTCAGGCAAATATCCATTTAATTAAAAATAAATTTTCAGTTCTGAACAGTTTTGTAATCTTAAGCACATAAATAGTCCCAGCATGGGCGGCTGAAATAAAAATGTGATGATTAGCTGCCAGAAGCTGTTAGGGCATGCGTGCTTTTAACAGATTACCATATGCTAGATAGGTATCTTGAAGCATATGTGTTCCACTTGAGAAGATTCAAGTAGCTTAAATCATGTCGATCGTGTCCATCAAAGTAATGATAGGAGACATATGAATGAAATCGGACAAGTCATAGTATATAACGCGGAGATAAATATGCTGTTCTCATTCTGTTTCTTAGCTTTTCCTTTGTCTCTTGGAGTTTGAGAATTTGCTTGGTTCCTCAGTCACGATTCTGTCTTCCAGGCAAGACAAGATAGGAATTTCTAATGTAAAATGTGAGGGAGAGGGGGAAATCTTTTATTGTTGTGTATATATTTTTAGAAGATAAGTGATGATTTTTTTCCCCTCCTTATACAGCTTTTATGTTTTTCTTGTTCTCTTTCTCTGCAGCTGTACAAAATTACTCCACAGGAAGAAAAAATTGGCACCTTATTGGACAGTATTGTCTGCAGAATGTCAACAAAAGATGTTTTATGAAAATGTGGAAATAAATATGTTTTTTACAGAAAAAGAGAGCTTCATTGCAATTCATCCTGCATATCAGGGAAAGTGATGTAGTGCTGAGTAGTTTGATGACATCCGAGCTTTAGCCATAAATGAGCGAGCTTGGATACAGGGGTGATCTGAGCTGTGTTCTGAGCACCGAGAGCAGTGCTGCTCTGCAAAGCACAAGTTGCCATGGGCGTTTCTGTCCAATCTCTTAACAAGAGGGGAAAAAAAGCATGTTTCCCAGTACCTTAAGTTGGCCGTAAACAGATGGCTTGGAAATCAGTACTTACTTTTCTCTTTCATCAAAAGTTTTGCTAGTCCCCGATAAAAATTATTTACAATGTTTGAATCCTGTTAACCCTCCTCTCATTTATTTTGTTTTGGCACCCCTGGTGGATACCGATAGTACTGCTGGGAAAGGTGTTTCTGTAGCACGAAGAAAAGGGAAAAAAAGATAAGCTTCCAAAACTATCATCAGCACCTCCCTTGTTCTGCTGATGGATAGAGTTGCTGCCCACCCTTTGGGCACTGGAAGGGGCAGGAGGGGCACCACGGCCCGCAGTGGGGGGACGGTGGGCATCAGAGGTGCACAGAAGAATGAATAAGGTCAGTATGGATGATGCTGTGGTGGTGGTAGCGCCTGACAGCCTGATGTCATCAGACACAGTGTGCTGCTGAGGAGTGGAGTGTTGCTGTGGTACCATAGTGTTGGTGTTCAAGGATAATGAGAGGTGCTTTTACTGTATAACACCACATTATGACTGGTGATGCTGACTTCCTAGGGCCTGGTTCCAGGTGCAGAATTCCCAGAGAAATTTCCACCATGTGTTTATTCACTTAAATTGTTGATAGAACTTACGTAGCATTCTGAAAGGGTCATTGAACTCATTTGGTCTTGTTGAACCAGTGTTAGGAAAGGCCATCAAAAATACTGATTTCCAATAGTCACCAGGTCCAACAGCCCTGTGTGAAAATCATTTAATCACCTCTTAAGCACATCCTGGTTAAGAAAAATTACGTCCTAATTAGGTAGAAATCTGTACAGTTATTGTTAGGCTGTATGGTTTTTCTGGAATGTGTATAAAACTGCAGCTGTCTGCGTTGTGGGGTTTTTCCCTAACGTTCTCTGAGATGTTACAGTTTGTGTACTTACAAAGTATTTGGAAGAGCGTGCCCCAGATTCTTACACACAGTATTTGGGAAAACAAAATATATTTGGGAGAGAGGCAAGCCTGAGTTAGAGCTGAAATTTTATCCACTACGGTAAACAGACCAGCAAACTGACACAGAGACCTAGTATTGTCTGTCTGTCTGTATTTAATATGGAAATCCCTAGCTTGTGGTTTGCATTGTTGTTTTGGTTAATCCTTCCCTCAATTAAAACACAGTAGTACAAATACCATCTCTTTCTTACCAAGCAAATCAATGGCAAAATAGTTACCAAGTACCAAGAGAATGACAAGGTTTATTAAAAGAAAATATTCAGGAGAAATGGCTGTGCTGATTTCTTGGTGCAAAGGTGGTTTTACAGAATGCATCATCCTCTCTAAAGGGAAACGTGAGGCAGTAGTGAAAAATGGAGCTTGGAAGGGCGTGAGTCTTGAAATAAAGTGTGCGTAACATCAGCATGTGAGAATGACCACCGAAAATAAAAGATTTGTTTTCTTTTTCTGTCAGTCCAGTTGGTGCATGGAGTATATCATCAGATTTGCTGGCTGAACCGCTGACGTTGTTTTTGGTAGCTAAAAATAACAGCAGGCAGGTATGCTTAAACCACAGCCTTTTTTGAACATGTGTAAAACATCAGCCTGGTCTGTTTAATATAGGAGAAATATTAATAAAAAGATGACTGGGTGAGAATTGATACACAAGTTCCAAACCTGGGTTCCCAGTTTCTTGTCGGGCTATTTCATTGATGTAGAAACATAAAATCATTTGTTACTGCTGACATGAGTTAAATTATGAAATTGTGGTTTCCTGTGAGACCCGAATGAGCTGTTTTCATGGGTGGATTTACTGGAAATTAATTTGGGAGCTGAAGCCTCCATCATATCATTCAGGCGGGCAGAGGATTTGGGTCTGTTGGCGGTGAAGACTATGGCATTGCCCTGCAAGACCACAGTTTTCCCCTAGTTGCATTTATCTAAGTTAAACAAATCATTTACAAAAACTGGTAATAAATGTAGATTTTTGTATGTTTGTCCTTCTGAACACATTAAAAATTAGTAAATTTGCATCTATAATGTTTACTGTTAAATCAACTATTGCTGATGAAGGAAAAAAGGACAGTTTTTTCAAAACATTTCATGTTCTAATGCTCTGAACTTTCATACCTCATCTCTTCTAGCACAAGGGGAAACAGAGGAAGCTGATGCACTTTCAATACCTTATTTGGATCCCCAGTGCTTTAGAGACAAGATCATACCTGCAGGATTTGTAAATTTAACAGCTAAATCCCAAAGTATCACGTGTGGTCAGTTGTTCTAGCTTTTTTTTTTTTGCTTATTTAAAGTGGGACCGTTGCTGGGTTGTTTGGGTTTTTTGTTTTTTTTCTTGTGCTGCCTTTTTAATATTGTGTATATGACAAAAATTGAGTGAAACCAGCAGCCTGCGCTTCTAAAAGGCGATGGCTACAGCCCTGTCCAGCACAGAACTTGCTTTCCTGCTTGAACACTTTGCAATACATGAGTTTCCTAGGCAGGAGGGGTTGGGAAGAGGAGACAGGGCAAGCAAGAAACGGACTTTACAAAGGCATCTTTTACGCTGACTTCGTAGCACACTGTTATGGTTTGAGAAAACCCATAACAATTTATTCCTCCTCCCTGCACCTGGCAAGGCTCGAAAACACAAAGACCTTGAATCCCACATAGCCTTGCTGGCTATAAAGTAAATATTTTCATGAATTCAGACACTAGAGTCTTCCAAAAGTGCAGTTTTCCCCAGCATTAAAAGAAAAGTTAGTCCTGTGTCTGTCAACTGTCTGTCAACCCAGGACCCAGGCAGTGAAGCCAGCAGCTATTGCTGTTTGAGTTAAAGATGTTTCCCAAGCTTCTCAGCTGAGGCAGATCTGACATGGGTCCAAGCTGCTGGCCTGTCCATCATGTTGCAGGTATTCCTCTGACCGTACAGCAGGAATGCGGACACACACTCCAGGAAAACTTGCCCGCTCTGTCATGATGGCCGTAGTTGTCCTCCCCAAGGGGAAGATGTCCAGTAGCAGACTAGGATCTGCTGTCAGCCTTCAGCTGCGGGCCGGAGCCTGTGTGGGGCCAGATGGAGAGCAGTGACAAGTGGTGCCCCTCAAGGGTCCATGCTGGGACGGATACTGTTTAACATTTTTATCAATGACATAGACAGAGGGATTAAATGCACTGTCAGCAAGTTTGCAGATGACACCAAGCTGTGTGGTGTTGTCAATACACCAGAG
>VXAK01027447.1:0-18242 GCA_013399435.1 Arenaria interpres | reverse complement strand
CCTGGAGATATTCAAGGTGAGGCTCGATGAGGCCCTGGGCAACCTGGTCTAGTTGGGGGTGTCCCTGCTGACTGCAGGAAGGTCGGACTAGATGACCTTTGGAGGTCCCTTCTGGCCTGGACCATTCTATGATTCTAGATGTGTGTCCATCTCGTGGCTCGGGGAGTGTATGTTTTGGAACATGGCAAATCTCACAGTGATGTGAAAGGAACAGCAGGGTTCTGCAGGGACAGGGAGAAGCAGAGGGCAGGCTGCTCACATCAGGATGACTCCTCCCGAGTGCTCTGTGGCCACATCTGCAGGCCACCATCATGAACGTGGCAGCACAAGGGATGCACATTCACAGCTCTGGCAGCTCAGTTTATGATGTCAGGATGTTTAAACCCCTCTATCCTCTTGTGCTCTTCAACAGCACGTTTTCAAGGGAGGGACCATCCTTGTGCTTTCACACTAGTTCATGCTATATAGTTTATGACTGGGGTCCCTATGTACTTAATGCAATAATCAGCTTTTTTTTAATATTATTATTCCTATGTGTGCTGTTCTTGAGAGAGCATCACCAAAGCTTTGCTCCCACGTTAAAGCATGATGAAGTGGGAGTGCTGCATGGATCCAGGAACACCCATCCCAGCACCCACACCCGCCTGTTGAGAGCTGTTGCAGGTATCTCTGGTGCTACACCGTGCTTTGTAAACACCCTTTGAGGTGTGGTATGGTATGGTATGGTATGCCATGCCATGCCACGCCACGCCATGCCAGTCTTCTCAGAAACACTTTGGTTTATGTCCCCCTCCTGAAAATGGATGGATACCAGAGTGGGGTACAAGAAGAATTCTGTTGTCTACAGGCATAATTACAGACGTGTATCTAACTGTTCCCAAGTTATTCAAAATGTCTTGCAGTTCTTTGTTTATTCAATACTGCTTGTTAGTTTAGGCAATGCTGAAATTTTGGAGTTAAACTGAGCTTGAGCTCCAAAGGCTTATAGTATTGCTCCCAACAGCCGCTGCCCCTCAGAGCTGCCAGTTCATTAACCTGAGCTCATCGGGAGTAGGCAACCATAAAATTAACAAAGAGTTTAAGAGAGGCTGCCAACTGGCTGCATTTCCAGAAAGCTTGCAGGTTTTCTGAGGGGCGTTACTTCCCTGAAGAAGTGGGATTACAGAATGACCCCCTTCAAGGATATGGGCTGGTGTATGTAGAGGTTGGTACTGCCATGAGGTATTAATGAATTAGGAAAAGCAAGCAGTGGTTGAAGATGAATTAAATACATTGGGAACAAGATTGAAGACCAAGATAGTTGTTTCTGCAACAACGGATGCTCATAGATACACTTTATTTCATGGTTTTATTCCTGAGTTTACAAAGGCATTACCATAAGTTAAAAATACGCAGATGCAAGTCCCACAAAAACTCTCTTCAGCAACGGAGATGAGCATTTGACTTGTTCAGAGGTCCTCCCTCGCCTGCAGGATAGCTGGTCTTACTATTTTATTTTTTTTCCTATGTTCTTGTGACACAGCAGATTATTTGACTACTTATATGTTTTACCATGGATTAGGACAGGTAATCTTAGCAGAGGTAGAGACTGGATAGCCTAAGTTACAAAATGGAAAGCTGGGGTGGACAAACAAAACACTGACCAGTAAAAACATAAGCTGAACCCTTCTTCTAGCATATTATGCTTAAATTAAGTTTCATATACATGCAGAGGGTAATATCAACATGTTTACAGTGCAAACAGGTATATGTTATCCACAAAGTCACATTCCGTACATTGCCTATTAAATTGCTTCACAGGTTCAGTTCCACAAGTAGCAACAGTTTAAGCAGTTTCAAGTAAACTGTAATATGCTGAGACCATGTTTTTCTGTACCTCCAGGGTATGGATAATTGAGACAAATATTCCTTTAAATATTTGACAAAGAAAGGATATTGCTGCTATGAGGATGAATCCTTTCTTGACCAGGCTCCCCAAATTGCCATTAGAAGGATCATGACAATCACTGTGTAAAGGGTATGGACTGTAGCAAGATCATCTCCATGCTGGGGCTTGAACCCCGAGGTGCTGTGCCAGTTCTCACTTTTGCTCCCACTGGTTTTCTGTCTGTGAGCACGGAGAGAATGTATCCTGCCATAACAAAAAGCAAGATTAAGATTAAAATTTATTCTTTTTTATTAACAGTTCTGTGGTGTTTATAATGAAGTCCAGATTGTGCATTGTATCATTGACTAGATTTGGGAAAGAGCTCTTCAAACTGGATGGGGCTCATAAAGTAATTTCCATAATTGGAAATGCAAAACATTTACCAGCCATTTGGTATTTCTCTCCCACTGACAGGCAGAGAGACTGGGTATGGGCTTGTTAGAGGACGCACAGTGCTCTTACTCTTCACTGGTGATACAGATCAGTTGTATGAGAAAAAACATATCCTTTCATTTTGCAGTATTATGTAAGTGGCAGGGTTTTTAAAAAATTACCAGTTTCTAAACCTTAAAACCATGGGAATAACCAGAGTATGTGCTATGTGAGTTTCCCATCCTGCTCTGATAATGTCTTTTCTATCTCTGCTTTTCAGAGGGGACTTGGCTCCACAGTCTATGTCAAGGTATTCATTAGCCAAAGATACTAATCAGGAGTAACTACAAAAAGTGTATCTGCAGGATTGCCTGGAGTAACATTTTACATTGCTTTCCCAAATGTTTTCAAAGTAGAAGTGTCAGCCTATGGTAACTGACCTTCAGTTATTGTTATCTCTATTGAAAATTGCCTGCTAAGCCCCAGTGGGCTTTCTTCGTGGGTTTTTTTTTTTTTTAAGAGAATGTTGAATGTCCACAATTCCAACTGGAATGCAAAAGGGAATCAATCAGCTTGTGATTTTCCTGTAGCTTAGGAAGGGGTCTGAGAAGTATTAAATGTATTACAGCTCTGGTTCATGCATGGTTTCTGCTGTTATCAGAAGAATAGGAGTTATCAAAAATGTTACTGCAGATACAGCTTACAAGTAAAGAGCGCTTGCACATGAATTATATTTATATACTTATGCACACTTGGAAGAGAGCTGTCAAAACTGATTTGTTAAAAATGAAAGAGTAGGAAGTGCGATCTCCAAAGGTTAAGTCATCAATAAAACAGAAGTTCTGCAGCGGAGATATTACAGAAAGGAGTTGTAGAATTAGAAATACACATTTAATATTCGTATTAGGACAAGGGCTACATTCTGTCTTGTGTAACTGTAAATCAAATAACACAGTTCATGATCATCAGGCAACATTATGTGAAGATCATGAGAGGAATATTCTGCTAATAGTTTGCTTTCCTATTTCTACCCAAGAGGAATGCAGTATGTGCAGCTTACCTCCTGCAAGCATTCATGGTGTCTTGGTGATTGAGTTCCCAATGTGTCAGATTTCTTCTTGCAGAGAGGAAAAAGGCCTTTTTTATGCTCTTGTTTCCTTGCACAGAAAAGGAAAATCTTCACTCGGCACCAACAGAAAGAATCTTTCTTCCAAGCCCACCAACTTGACCAACACTAATCTGCTATATGTCAATCAAAGCTCTCAAATTACTGGTTTTCTAAAGCCGATTTTGACATAGTTCTTCAAGAAATTCCCTGCAACAGCTCACAAGGCAAGTAATGAGTAATCCCAACGACTGGCTTCTTTTAGCTGCTGGGAACCCTTCTTATAAACAGTAGCTTGCTGCTAAAGTGTTGCCAAATTCATAGCAACCTAAGTAACGCACAGATGGAGGGTGCTGGTGATGCATAATGCAGGATGAGCTGTAACTCAGAACTACTTTCTATTAGATCACAGGCTATTTTTGGGTAAAACTTAGTTGCTTTCTTCAACTGTACTTTGGTTTAACTTGCCTGGAGTGAAATTTCAAGCCATCACCACTTAGACATGCTCTAATATTTAAATATTTTTTATGAAAAAGTAGGTGCCTTCTTTAATAATCTGTTGACTTTTAGAACGATCATATTCAATAAGCAGCCAATAAGCAGTATATCAGCACAAAAGAAAACACTTGGACATTTAGGGTTAGTAACAGAGTCATATCCATCCCGTTCTTCCCTGACCACCTGGAGCCATTAATTGACACGACGCTGTACCAATGTAGACGTTCTCCCAGAAGCTGTGCATTGCCTCATCAGCTGGGTTAATGGTGGCTTTAGTGCAATAAATCCAATGGACCAGTAACTATTTGTAAGGCTCATGAATCAACAAATTTAAATTTGTAGTTTAGAAAAACAGGCCAAAGCCTTTCTTCCCCCCTCCCCCCAAAAATGTGAACTCCTTCTTGCATCATCTTTAAACTGTAAAAAAAGTCAAAGTAACTTTATTTCTCATTTAACTCTTACTATAAGATTGTTGTCACATACAACTGCTGTTAAGACAACTCTGAACTTGTAGTTCTGGTGCATTTCTAAGGGCTTTTGCCTTTCCTTCACACAGTACCCATGTTTTTATAGAAATAAAATCAGTTCCTTTAATTTTAGTTAAAAAAATGGCAATTTCCAAATTAAGACTGAGGTTTTTTACTCATATTCTCAGCTGTCTTAAAACTCTTTTCCGTAAGTAACATTTATAAAAAGAGCTTTCTTAATTTCATCAACATGGTGACCGTTTAACGCCAACTGATGGAATCTCCATTTCCCTTCAGCGGACTCGTGACAAGTACCTCAGGGTGCCTTTCAGCTGAGGCCCAGGTGCTGTTTACTTCCAACTGCCATTCCAGTAAAACCAGTAAATTGGCAAGGAGGTAAACGTTCCCTTTGAAGGCTTTTAGATGCCATGTTTAGGGACACCCACGCAAACGTGTTAAAAACCGGCCGCGGTCAGTGGCTGAGGCGGAGCGGCCTGGCCCGGCCCCCTCAGCAACACCAGCGGCCATTGGGCCAACTACAAGTCCCAGAATGCCCCGGGCGCGGAAAGGGACGTCCGTTATCTTTCGAACCTACCAATGGGAGCGCGCCGGGCGGGTCACGTAGGCGGGGGAGCGATTTGAAACGTCCGGGCGGCAGCCCTGTGCCGTTTTGTGCTCGGCGGCCCCGCGGCGGTGGGTACCGGCTCGGGCCTTCCCCTGAGAGCCGGCTGTGGAGGGGCCGTTGCGGTCGGGAGGTCTAGCTGGCCTGAGGTGGGGTGGCGGGCGGCTCCTCGCCCCTCGCTGGGGATGCGCTTGGGGGGGGTGTCCCCGCGGCTCCGATGGGCCCTGCTGGGCTGCCCCCTGAGGGAGTGGAGCGGGCAGGCCCGTGCTCGGCGTTAGTCCCCTGGGGCAGGCCGCCCCGTATGAGGTGCGCTGCCCGAAGGGCTCCTGGCCAACCCCTCGGCGAGGCCTGGGCGGGTTCCCTAAAGGCAGGGGCGAGTCGAACTTGGATCGCCGGAAAGTCGTATTTGATGGGTTTCTGTCCGCACTTGAAAGGCTCCACACTTCTTCTGCGGAGGAGAGATGGGCTAAGTCTCAGTTATGCCAGTCGCGAATTAGTGCTGTAAAAAAGCTTGGCTTTCTTTTTTTTTTTTTAGCGTGTGGGTTGGCAGCGCTCGGCTGCAGCTGTCTAGTGGTGCTGCCCATGGCAGCTGTACTCCTATAAGGCGTTCAGTTGCTGAACACAGAGTTTGCACGAAGGAATTTCAGAAGCTCTAGACATCACTGCTGTATTTGAAGGCTCTTTTTACAGAGGTTGCAATGCTTTACACATGCATAGTCTCAGATCATTTGATTCAAGAGAGGATGGTGAGATGTGTGACATCCCATAAACCATGTCATGCTGTTCCTAAACATAACACGTAAGAGATGCGCTTGGGAATGCTAACTTCTTTGCTAACTTGGCAGTATCGTAGAATTCTGTTGGCTTTTTTAACCTACTGCATAGCTAATCCTGTATTTTCCAGACGCTATGGAGGAAGGAAAAGAAATGGCAGCGCATTGCTCAGGTCAGGTGACTGAAGAAACACGGGATATTTGCATGAGCAATGGTAGGTGAAAAATATGTTGGGATGGTTTCTACCTGGCGTATCCCTTATTAAAAGTTCAGACAGTTCAGAACAATAGACCTCCGGTTCCTGCTTCATAGTTTGTTCTGTTTACTGGTTGCCTTGCATGGGCTGCTGTTGCCAGTCTCAGACTTACAAGCCTCCTTAAGAGCTTGTGGAGTGCTGGTGCTAGAGCATGTGTAGTAGTGATGTGATGTTATCAACCTCTCTTCCATAGGTTTGATCTGAGCTCCTCCCTCTTCCTTAACGTGTCTGCTGTGGATTCAATTAATATTTAGTGTATACTAGCTAACAGGATTCTCTGGCTCCTGTTAGTGTCCAATGGTGGTCTGAAGTGGAGAAGAACGGACTGACAGGACAATTACACTGTCATGTAGCTCTGGATTATATATTCTCACTGCTCTTGATTGGAGGCTGCTCATACCCTTTCCCACGGTCAGATCCCAAGTTCCTGTTATGGATGATTAGGAATTACCATTGAGATCTTTCATGATGTTTTGGCATCTATCACAATTATCATATTCACGGCTGTACCTTCAATTTCTTTGGCCTAAAACATATCTTTTATTTTAATTATTTAAACTTGGTAGCTAAAAATTTCTCTGTCAAATGACATCAGGTTCACCAAATTGTTATAGCACAATGCAGTTATTTTTATTGCAAATCCCCACTGTGACAAAATCCTTGTTGCTATAGTTTCAGATGTTCCCCTTCTGATTGATGAAAAGTTTGATTTTGACCTTTCACTCTCTCCAGAAAGGTAAGTGAAGGATCTGCAGGTAAATATACCTTTAAAATGGACATATATAAGGTGCTGGGCTGACTTATTTTTCTTAGTAGTGGAAATGAAGATGAAGTTTTTGCTGGACCTACGGGACACGAAGAAAAATGTATTGCTGTCAATGTTGAAGCAAAACAAAATGCTGAAAAAAAGCGTGTGCCTGCTTCTGATGATAATCTCATGTGGAGCCCACTTACAGATCAACAATTTTTGGAAATTTGCAAAGAAGCTCATTTGTTAGCACTGCAAATACAGACTGGACGCAAGAGTGAACAGACTAAAGTAAGCCAATCAGAAGAACAGGAAAATAATATTATAGAAAAATTTGTGGAGGACTCGAAGTCAAAATTGAAAATACTGAAAAATGAAAATATAGAGAAAAGTCCCAGGTCTGTTAAAAGGGAGACATACTGCGTGAAGGATCACCCAGCATGTCAGCTGCCACCTTGTTTTCAGACGGAATCAGATAAACTTTTGTCAGATGACAAGATAGGTGTTCTTCATACTTCTCCAAACAGAAACCCTGTTAAAATTCAGGTATCTCCTACAAAAATGGCCTGTTTACCTCTGACACAAGAACAGAAAACTAAGGAAAGAAATACAAAGGCAACTGGTAAACCGCTAATGGCAAAACCTTCATCTCCTCCTGGAAAAAGCAATTTGTTGACTTTTGAAAAGGTAAAGGCACCTTTTGGGAAACAATGGTTTGTGGTTTTTTTAAACATGGCTTTTGTGTGTTTTAGGAATGTTTAAACTGTCTACAAGCTTTTATTCTTAAAAGTGAACTTCAATCTTCTCATGTTTCTTTACCTCATAAGATCCTTAGTCAGGAAACATACATAAAGAAAAGTCAGGGCAGACACTATGGCATAGTAGCCAACTAGTTTGTTTATTATGACAATGTAGAACATCTGCAGGAAGATTTCTTTTCCAGTGTATTAGTTTTTGTGAATGCCATCATTCCTGACTTCTGTTTAAAGACTGTCTAGTTGCTGGTAAAATTACTGCACTGGTCTTAGTCAGTTAATGTGCAAAAATGGCTTTGTTTACTGTTAAACACTGTTGATGGAGGGAGGGGGATGACCCACAATTATTTTGATAGGCCAGGAAAATCTCTTAGCTCTAGTTCTGTCCACAACTTGTCTCAATCATGAAAAGCGCTGGTTAATGGTATTACATTTAGGATGTGGCTATGTGACCAACTGAAAATGTGTTCTAGGACAGCAAGGAAACAGTTGTTAATATATGTACATAAATCCCAGTCTCTAGACAGAATATCTTCTGGATTTTATTGCTCTGCACCTTATGATTTAGGCTCCAGTATGTACTGCAAAAAAACACTGTCTATAGAAAATAGGGCACCCTTTGATTGCTTTGTGGTGTAAGTCTAAGTTTCTTCTTGATTTTTGGGTGCTATAAGAAAAGGCACGGTCTCGGTGATTTAACTGGTGAAGTTGTATCCCATTGTCTAAATAGAGTTTGGATGATGCAGTTGACTATTGTAATGTCTCATCTTTTGGAAAGCTAGAATAAAGCAAAAGAATATGAATTAGAGATCTCATAAGGAACAGCTGTTAATGTATGTAAGTGAACATGATTATATGAAAGTTGTGCTGATCAATTGTTGCAGAACTGTCCTTAGGTTGATGTCCAATGTCTAGATTCCAGTGTGTTCTAGTACTTAGCAAATACACTCACTAGAGTGACTTTAAACTATGTTAGTTTAAAGACTAAGGACTTGACTGGTTTCAAAGGCTTCTTCATTGACTGTTGTCTAGGTTTCTTAAATTTATTTGTGTAAAAAAAAAAAAAAAAAACCAAAAAAAAAACCCAACAAACTTTACAGTGATTTTTAGAAACACTTTAAAAATGTTGCATTGAAATTTGCAGCCCAAACCAGGAAAACATACTAGTATTTCTACAAAAAGAGACTTGAGCAGCATGGGAACATCTGAAGATCTAATTTCTGCTAAATCTATTGCTGCCTCGGATGTCTTTGTGTCCTCGTTCAGTGGCAGTTCCTCAGCACAAGACAAAAAAGTCCTTCCTCCTCCAAGCAAGGTAATGTCAAGCATGTGATGTCCTGATAAAAAGAAAAAACTGAATATAGTTTACTTTGTGATTTAAAGCTATATTGTGTATAATGGTTTTAAGGAAAAGTAGTCTCTCTTGTATTTGCTGTTCTTGAATGTGTTTTAAGTCTATAACACAATGAACATATAAATGTGTTCGATTAACAAGTGTTTATTTTTAAAGCAATAGCTGCAGGTAAGTGGTCAGCAATTTTCTGTAAGAAGCAAATTTTTTGATGTGTGTAGTTAACTATACTATATGAAAAGGTTGCCATAACTTGTATGAAGGTTGCCCAGTACCATGTCCAGATGGCTTTTGAATATCTCCAAGGATGGCGACTCAACAACCCCTCCAGGCAACCTGTGCCAGTGTTTGGTGACAGTAAAAAAAAACAACAAGTGTTTCCTGATGTTCAGAGGTAGAACCTCCTGTATTTTCAGTCTGTGCCCATTGTCTCTGGCCCTGTCACTGGGCACCACTGAACACAGTTCCTTCAGATATTTGTATATATTAATGAGATCCGACTTGAGCCTTCCCTTCTCAAGGCTGACCAGTCCCAGCTCTCTAAACCTTTCCTGAGACGGGAGATGCTCTAGTCCCTTGATCATCTTAGTGTCCCTCTGCTGGACTCTTTCCAGTAGCTCCAAATCACTTTCATACAGTGGAGTCTGGAACTGGATAAAGATCTTGAGGTGTCACCTCTCTGAGCAGAGGGGGACGATCACCATCCTCAACCTGCTGGTAACACTCCTCCTAATGCAGCCCAGGGTACCATTGTCATCCTTTGCTGCAAGACCATATTGCTGGCTCAGGTTGAACTTGTCCACCAGCAGTCCCAAGGGTCTTCCCTGGAGAGCAGCTTTCCAGCTGCTTAGTGCCCAGCATATACTGGTGCCTGGGGTTACTCCTTTTATCCTTGAATCCCTTTAAGTCCATACTCAAGTTTGTGGCAGGAATAAAATTAACAGTCCACCTCCTTGATCTGATGTTCCAGTTCTGTATAATTACCCAGATATAATGAACTGTTTCTGAGAAAATTCGCTTTTAAAATTGTAATCTAAGAAAGGAGCTTCTGTAAAATTGACAAATGAAAGGCTATAAAACAAAGAAAAAGCATAGCAAAATAATGTGTTTTTTTGTTTTTGAATAAACTATATTCTCTGATTCAGCCTGGCTTAAAGAAGATAACACATCTGAAACTTCCTGGTGTTTCCAGTGGTCTCAAAAGAAAGACTATTTCATCTTCCTTCTCATCAGTTTCCACCGTGAACTCAAGTCTGAATTCAAGTTTACCCATTTCTCCCACAGGAAAAAATGGTAACCGCTGTTACTACAGATTTGTGCCACAAATCAATTTTGAAGTAGCCAAGCATGTCTTGGACTGTGGGTTTGGATATGTTTTAATGGTGTCCACTACATACAAGCAGTAAGAAACATTTTGAATGGGGAATGAAACTTTGTAGGTTATAACAATAAATTCCTGGGGACTAAGGATAAATCGTTAACTTTTATCATTTGTAAAAACTAGATTCATGTAAGCCTGATGCTTACATGTGAGGGTCTGACACTGCTAGAAAGTAAGCAATGCCTCAGGAAACCTGTTCTTTTTGTACATGGTCTTCTGTATTATAGCTAAGTATGTGAACCTCTGAATGCTGTCAGCTTGTCAAAAGAATTAAAAAAAAAACAACCACAAAACCAAAAAACAACAAACTAAACACCACCAAAATAACTGGAATATAGAAGGAAGGTGGAAGGCCTAGTTCTGAGTTCCTGTAAGCCTAATGAAAGGATGAGTTTACTCAAGCAGATAAAACTGAATACAACCAAGAGGCTTATAGTATAGTGAGGACATCAATTTGACCACTTCAGTAAGCCTCAAAGTATCAGGAAGATAGTCTCCTAAAAAATACTGATAGATGTAAGCACCACAGTTCTTTTAGATCTATCAAGATGCCAAGCTACTGCGAATTTTTATTTTGTACTTTGCTTCTGGATGGATAATAATATATCAGTAAAAGTTAAAGCTTGACGAGAATTATTTTATATGATAGAAGTGTCTAGTCAAGGTTCATCCTATTAATGAAAGTAACCTACATATTAAAAGAAAGAACCATACAGGAAACTGAGAAAAGCACTTGTGGGGTGGTTCAGCCCATGGTGTTAATGACTATAACTTGAACTATTGCCTTGAATGCCTGCTTAAGGGAACAGAGCTGACTATGCTGGGAGAAAATGTTGAAGATGTAACTTTAATCTGTAAGCTGTTTGGGCGTTCCTGGAAGTAATTCAGGAGTTTGGTGAGGAGACTTTCTAAAACAGGCAAAACTGCTGGAGAGTTCAGGGAGTAAGTTTTCAGTAGTTGTATGTATTCTCCCTGAACTTGAGTTGTTTGAACATAAATTTAAATGCTGTAAATTGCTGTTTTTATTTCCTGTGTAATTATTCTGCTCATCAAAAACTGAGCAATAAGTGATGATTCAGAAGTATGACTTAACTTTCTATTTCAGGAAAAACAAGAATGTCTTCCAAAGCTAGTGTGAATGGCTCCAAGCTTTCATCTAGGACAAACACAGTGGCCCTTGCCAGACCTACCAAAGTGTCATCTCTGCAGGCTGCCAATACTGAGAAATCCAGGAAGCAAGCAAGATCAGCTGATAGTCCCAAAATACCTGGTGTTGTAAGCCTGGATAAACCTTCAGCTTCTGCAACATCGTCTGGGGCTGTAGGCAGTGGAATTCAGAGGGTGAGCTCTGTTCCTGATCTGCAGAAACTATGTCAGCAGAACAAAGGTGGAAGTGTCACAAAAGAAAGCCTGTGTCCAAAGCCCAGGGATAGAGTTTTGTCTGTTCCTACTGGTCAATCTCAGCTTCCAGTGAAGACCGGAGGTAAGTGTGTACTTAACATGACCTGTCTTCTAGCTTGGCTACTAAAAGCAAATGTTAACCTTGAATGCTTGTTATTTGTTTCATTACACTTCTATCCAACCTCTTGGAAGGAATTAGTATTTTAACTGAAAGCTATCTGTTATAGAAAAGAAACAAAACCAAACGTGTATAGCGATTAACAAAACTTTTCTCTTTAGATACACCATCAAACAAATCAGCACCAAAAGCAATACCGTCTCTTGGATTGACATATTGTGGCACACTTGGAAGGTAGGGCTTAATAAAAATTGAATGTATTGAGGCATGCTAGTTAAAATGCAACATGTTTGGGTGTTGGAACAGGCTTTAGAAGTTTTAACTTCATTGTGTGGTCCCTTGAGACCAGGTTAGCTGTGTTAATGCCTATTGGAACTGACTTAAAGAAGAATCAAACCAAAATCCAAAACTAAATGATGTCCACCACTTTCAGAAGAAGAAGATGGTTTGCTTTGAAGTGCTAAATAGACTAGAGTCAATCATAAAAGCATACTTACAAAGTAAATCCCTTATGCTGTGATTATCAACTTTATGATGATTACTGCTCCTTTACTGACCAAAGGGAAATTGATTCCTATTGTTTGGTAAAGTAGTTTGAATAAAACTGTTTCTAGAAGCTTTTGGCTAATGCCTGTTCCTCTTTTTAGTGCTATGGCAGTCGGCACTCCTGTGAAAGCCTCAGAAGATGGGATCTTTCAGAATTCTTGTTTTCCTGAAAGGTCTGTTTTCATGACTCCTGCCACTCTGAAACGGTCTGGCTTACCTACACCTGTTCGTTGTATCTCAGGATTTCCAGCAGTGACTCCTAAAACTGCACCAAGAATGGCATGTTCTTCACATTCTGCATCTCTTCACCGAAGTTTCAGCTTTTCTACCAAAAAGACTATTACAGCGGGGTAAGACAGAAATCTCCATATATGAAATAAATACTGTAGTGGAACTACCTCTAAATTTAGCTTTAGGTTTCAAGGACTTCTGCTAAATGTTAGAATAAAGCATTTGAGCATAGATCTATCTAGTCCTAATAAAGTTTTACATATTGTGACTTGTAAAATACTGTAAGTCTTACTGAGATAAGTCAATATCTAACATTAGAGAATTATAATCTCTAATAGGAAGTTATTTGTATATCTTGAGCCAGCAGATGATTTAAGGCTTGTATCTGATCTAACTGAAAACAGATTTGGCACTGGTGTTATTTTGCTATTGCCTGCTGATGAAAAGTAGCTGGTTAAATACGTATTACTCTTTTGTTGCCAGTGATTCTGCAAAATTACACTTTGTTTTAGCATCAGTCAAAAAGCCAAGGATTTAGTTGGTTGAACTTTAGTCTCTGAGCAGGTTTACCTATATTTCATCTGAAATAATTGCTTGCAGAATGGGTGAATCCTACACTGTTGTTAATTATGTTTGTTTTCTGTGAAAATAATGTTGCTGCCTTTCTATTATCAGCTCAGTATCTTCTCACAAGTGCTATATATATGTATGCAGGGTTGCTTCATGGTTGGTGGAGAATGGACCCTATTAAAGCAGGAATGATTCATGGCTAGAAAACTCTTCTTATATGTCATGTTACGTAGGCTAAATGTCCAAAATAGTCTTTTCTCCCAAGGAAACAATTACTCTCTCTACAAAGACTTTATCATACTATCATACTAAACCCTGATCCTCCAGCTTGTGTCAGTACTTCCTCTCAGCAGGGACTGAACTGGGTTGCTCAATGACATGCAATATCAGTACTTGTTTGCTAGTTATTTTCTTAAATTTTGAAGAAATCAAATCCCATGTGTTAAGTTGAAGCTGTATGCATATGTCAATTTAAGATTAAATTTTTCATCAGTCTGAAGTAATTAGTTTGGGTTTTATTGCATGGTTAGGCTATAAATTTATCGCAGCATAAGAGATCCTGTATTTTACAGGTAACTAGCATACTTTTGGGTGAAAATATTGGAAGCCTTTTGGCCATTAAAACTTGGGGTAAAAAAGGAGAAAATTAGGGCACTAGTTTGCTGTCTTTAGTAGTTCATGCTGATTAAAGAACTCAATTATTGCCAATGTTCTTTTCTCTAGTTCTAAACAGACGAAAGAGAGTAAGACAGGTACATCTTCAGAAGATGATATATCTCCTCCACCTGTGCTACCTCTTGCACTTAACTTCTCACCAGAAAAAAATGCTACAGAAGTAGTAGAAAGCAAAATAAAACAAGCTGAAGTACAAAATCAGCTGGCTGAAGAGAAAAAAACTG
Source organism: Arenaria interpres (assembly GCA_013399435.1). Lineage (NCBI taxonomy): Eukaryota > Metazoa > Chordata > Aves > Charadriiformes > Scolopacidae > Arenaria > Arenaria interpres. The sequence goes on along the minus strand of VXAK01027447.1, from coordinate 4,221 downwards.
AGGTAAGAAATGACAATATATTTTTCTACAGAACTAAAAAGTAAACTGCTTGAAAGTAAATCATCTCAAGATGAGGGATAAGTAGACCCACTTCAGTACACATTTAAAATGGATTAACTCTTAAGCATGTGCACCCTCTAGTGCCCATTTTTTAGCACTATCTGTTTAGTGTTCCAACTAAGCTAAGTGGTCAAATACTTGCAGATTTCATATTAAATTTACACTTCTGGATAAATGTGGTGAAATCTTTGTAGATTTGATTAGAAAAGCAGTGTCACAGGGCATTTCCTATTGGAGCCATAAAGTCCTTTTGAAAAAAGTGAAAAATAAAAAAAAGGCAGTGCTGTAGCTAAATTCAGTCACCTCACAGCAGTGCAAATTTGCATGGAATGAGTGAGGATTAAACCCCAAAGCCCATGTTGCAATCAACTTAGTTAAGTGTCATGTACTTGGTCCAAGGAATGCTCTTTCCCCTCTCCCAAGAATCTACTTGCTTCGTGTTGGAAGCTGGCACTCCGCAGGCATTAAGGAGAAAGGACTGAACTGGTAGTTCTGAAATATTAACTGGTCAAAGTTGCTATTGATTTACAAATATTCAGATGCAGAATAATCTGTAGGTTAATTACTTGATGCTATTGCATCTGTATTTTCCTTGGTAGCTTACTTGATGACATAATATCTGTTACAGAATTGCTTAGCACATGGATAGAACTCTGATTTCAAGAGAAATTGTTTTATGCCCCAAGGATCTCTTGTTTTGGTTTGTCTCAGTGCATTTGCCTATTTTTGATGCTAGCCATTGGCAGAGCAAGAGCTGAGGTTTTTACACTGTATGCAAACAATCCTGCATGCAAAGTAACCAACCTGTAAATTAAGGCTGTCCTGTGATGATTACAGCTGTACAAGCTAAATTGACTGCCTAAATGTTTATGAAGGAAGCATGGAGACCAGAGGGCAAAACCTGAACTATGCATGCTTTGTTTTTTTTTTTTTTAAAGGCCATACTAGTAGATATTGGAATAGACAAATCTCTCCCATGCACTTTGGAATGTGACAGTAGACCTCTGATTGACCTTTCCAATACTCCTGAAGTGAATAAGATTACTCCTCTAAAGCCTACAGTCTCAGGCCATGTGAAGGTAAGTTATAGTCAAGTCTTCTGATGCAAACATGCTAGCAGAAAAATGTCCGCTGGCTGCACATACTTGTCTGCAAAGCAGCTCCACAAAACTGTAATTATTTAATATTCTCTGTGTTCAATATGATACTACATGCTTAGGTGCTCTTAAGTAAAGAGACCATAATTTTCAAAATCAAACAATGCTCACTGAGCTCTAGTTTAGAGCACAACCTGTGAATAAGAAAGAGAGGAGGATGGAGAAAGAACTTAATGCTTAAATCAGTTGTTAAAAAATGAAACTGTTCCGAAGCAGGAAGTGAATGCTGTCTTCAGTAGACCAGGCATACTGACTCTTTCTTTTTATTGCAATTTTTTAGTTCTTGGCAGCAGCAGCTCATTTTCAGCAAAAAAGCAAGGCTATATCTCCTGTTAGTTCCTCTCCTGATCACCTCCTTAGTTGAAAGATGTGCACTGGCATCTACTTTAAATTTGACAAGCATTTCTGGGCAAGTGTTTTTTGTACATTAGTGGCTTGAAGCTAGATGCCTTTAGATGTTGGCAGATGAACGGTGGTAACTGAGGATGTAGCCTTTGATGACACTAGATGTAGTTGGGATCAATTTAATATTGGGTCCTTCAAAGTATCTCAAAAGAGGATTACAGAAGTCTGACTCCTGTGGGCATGTTCAGAGAAGTTCAGAAGTGTTCTGCCCTGCCTCGATGATGGTGTTACTTGAATATGCACAGTAGTGAACCTTAGCCTTTTAGGCTTTTAAGGTGAGTATGGGCAATAACCACTTTGAGAAGCTTGTGATTTGTCTAAGAATGAGCTAGATGTCTAAAAACCTGAAACTAAAAGCTTGAGTGTGGTGCTCGCATCTGTCTGCTGAATGCTAATAGCAATCCTAAACAAACAAACAAAAATACTTAAGACTAAATGTTAGAGATTATTGCTGCTATTAGTTATGTACAACAGCTGACTACTATTGTTTTTCTTTCAGCTAATTGATTTGAGTCAGCCTCTTATCATTCTGAGTCCTGACGTAATCAAAGAAAATCTGGATTCCCCTCTACTCAAGTTCTGAACTTAAGTTGAAATGAAGGATGCCTGGCATCTGTGTTCTCTAAAGTGTTTAGGTGTTACTCTTCACTCCTACAGGTTTGGTTTCTTTTAAGATGGCTGTAGATTATCTGAACTGCATTAACACAATAGAATTCTAACAGTCTTGATATGGTCAAATGGATTTGATTATGTTTAATGGTTCTGCTCATGAATGTGCTACAATGGATGTATTTAAACTGTATTGCTCTAAAGAAAAAAGGGGTAGTCTTTTTATTGAAAGCCTTGTCTGTCTTTATTTCCTACAAATTGCCCTTTGATTCCTCATTCCCTCTGTGCAAAGAAGAGATAACTTTAAATAAAGGTTGTTTACTGAACAGCTGTATGAAATGGCATCCTTTTATTACAGGCTTCGGTTAGACTATTTTAGTGTTTCACTAACAAATGTTACAATGTAGATAAACCTAGTGGACTTCAGGGTGGTTTCTTGATACAAAAGTGTAGCAAGTTTGGAAATAAATATTTTACTATTGAATGATAGTGGATGACCCTAACAGCAGCATCTGAATTTGTGTTTTTCAAAGGAGAAAACAACAGCTTGTTACTGCCAGATGGTTTAGCCTTTCATTTGAAGGTTAGGCTTAAAGCATTTTTCTGTTTTTTGAGAACAAGAAAGTTCCTTAACTGAATTTGCCACACTTGGATAATACATGGAGATTTTAAATGCAGGTTGGTGAATGGAAATGAAAATGTACCTAGTAGTAGCCCATAAAGCACAGCAACTTGAAGCTTAAAATGTAGCCCTTGAAACACTAAGCCTGTCTTGAGATTAAAAACTTCTGCCATATATGTATTTATGAAAGTTTATCAAGAGATGGATTTTCAACTTTTTGTATTAATTCAAAAAGTGGTGGAGGTTGGAGGCTCTAAGTGTTGAAGTAGGTAGAAGTGTTCAGATGAGTTTGTCGGACGCTTTGATGCTGAAAAGGCTGCTGCCTTGATTTTTTTTTTTGAAGACACTTGCCTGCTTCTCAGCACAGCTGCCTTTGGTTGCTGCAGTGTCTGACCGTTCTGAATAAAGGCCTTTGGCCAGATTGTGAAGACTCTTCCAAGACAGTAAACAACCATACTACCCTACCATAAAAATGTGCAATTTGTATATCATATATTTGCTTGTCACTGCTTTCCTTCCATGAAAAGCAAGAAAGTGTCTTCAACCAAAGCCCTTATTAAAACTAAATGAGCAGGAGGTAAATGCTACTCTTTATTTTTGGTATCTTCATGAATGATGTGGACACTGGGGTGGAGTGTACCCTCAGCAAGTTTGCAGATGACAACAAGCTGAGTGGTGCAGTTGACATGCCTGAGGGATGGGATGCCATCCAGAGGGACCTTGACAGGCTGGAGAAGGGGGCCTGTGTGAACCTCATGAGGTTCAATAAGGCCAGGTACAGGGTCCTGCACCTGGGTTGGGGCAACCCCTGGTACCAATACAGGCTGGGGAGTGAAGGGATTGAGAGCAGCCCTCTGGAGAAGGACTTGGGGATACTGGTGCATGAAAAGCTGGATGTGAGCTGGCAATGTGCACCTGCAGCCCAGAAAGCCAACCGCATCCTGGGCTGCATTGAAAGCAGCATTTCCAGCAGGTCCACAGAGGTGATTCTGCCTCTCTGCTCTGGTGAGACCCCACCTGGAGTACTGTGTCCAACTCTGGAGGTGTGGACCTGCTGGAGTGGGTCCAGAAGAGGGCCATAAAAGTGGTCAGAGGGCTGGAGCAGGGTCGGGGTTGCTCAGCCTGGAGAAGAGGGGGCTCGGGTGAGACCTTATTGTGGCCTTCCAGTTCTTAAAGGGGGCCTTACAGGAGAGATGGGGACGACTTTTTAGCAAGGCCTGCTGCGGTGGGACGAAGGCTAATGGCTTTAAACTAAAAGAGGGTAGATTTAGACTAAATGTTTTACAACGAGAGCGGTGAGACACTGGCACAGCTCACCCAGAGAAACTGTTGATGTCCCATCCCCGGAACCGTTCAAGGTCAGGTTGG
>VXAK01027440.1:0-10101 GCA_013399435.1 Arenaria interpres | reverse complement strand
TGATTCTGTGAAAACATGAGCAGAATGCAGTGCATCTATCAGAGCATCCTCTCTTATAGGTAACAACCTGTCTAAGATCTCTTTAAGGAATGTGCCTAGTTTCCAGAGGTATGAAGTCAAATACATTGCCTCAGAGAAAACCACACAGCTCTCTCCTTCATAATTTAAATGACTGACCGTTCAATTTATGAGCATTCTTAGAAAAAAATTCAGCCTGAACTTAATAATAGCACATATTATGTGATGATGACAATTACAATCTATAGTTGCTGCAGTCGCCCTGTGGTCTAGGGAAAAATGACAGTATTAATTGCACACACTTGCCATTTGTCAGACTTAACTTGGTAGGCAATGGAGCTCTGAATCATCTTCAACTTGACTTCTACATTTTCTCTTTTGTAATCCCCTGGAACAAAGATAATTGGAACAGAGAAAAATGAGAGGATTTCTTTTTCCAGACTTGTCTAAAGATGTACCAAACCTCTACCACGTTTTAGTGGCATATTCAGTAACACCACAGCCACATTAAAGCTGTGTCACTCCAGTTAAGAATCAGCATTTACTTCACAAAAACTATGCTCCAGAGGAACTGCATATCTCATTCATTTTCATTTGCATTGGATGAAATGCGACATGAAAAGTCTCTCAGCCCATATGTAATTTTCACATAATTCTAACATTTCTTACTATTTCTGTCTGGAATCTTATTTTCCAGGCTTGTTGACATTTCTAGCCTTCTGGGGGAATTAAAATATACTGTCTTTCTTCACAAATTGCAAAAAGCACTTCTCTACATTATTTGTCAGAAGAATCAGAAAAGAAAATCATCGATTCAAATTTAGGATACTATCTCCACTTAGGCAAATAGCTAAATACTTGCTTGTTCTGTACTTAAGGATGCAATTCCATGTAAAGATTCAAGGTCAAATTCTAAATAGAGATGAGTTGCATCTCTATTTAGTGTATGCATTTAAGTGTATGCTTACATACACTTTCTTTTTTCTTTTACACATACATTTTCTTGAGCTGGTATATCCATCTAAACAATGCTTGCAAGTATCAGTTCCCCACTACTTACCTACTTGGGGAAAAGGGAAAAAACCCCAAACATTAATTGTTTTCCGCAACCAACCCAACTCTTTCCAAGTACACATTTAATTGGGAGGACTTCAAAGCATGTGACTTAAGTTAACAAATTTAGACTATTTGGGCCTCACAATAAATGGTTAAAATAGAGAAATGAGAAGGAAGTAACACATTTCAAAGCTGAAAGACCTTCTTAAGAAAAGGCTATTCTTTCTTTTGCAAAGACCCTGTGATGCTCACAGCTGCAGTGATAGGGCTCAGGTAGAAAAGCCAATTCTGAGGCCACAGCTCCACAACTTTTTGAGCTCCTCTGAAGTGTGCACAAACTCCACCATTCCTCCTTTTCCCAAGGCAAAAGTTCCTGTCCTGTCTATTTCACTAGCACTGATGTTCAGTGATGTTCAGTGCTGGTGAAATAGGACAGGAACACGTGATGTTCACTAATGTTCACAGAAAGCAGGTTCAAAGGAAGGAAAAGTAGCAAAACATTAGTACCTTGTTCTCAACTTGCCTGCATGATAAAGTTAATCAGCCGATGAGATATCTGCCAACATTGTCACAAGAGAAATGCATCAAAAGAGAGGAAATGATGACACGAGACCTTTTTAGGGTCCCGTGGAATCAAATTTTAGGTTTAGGGTGTGTCATACATAAAATCCACATTTAAAACTCTTCACAGCAATAGTGAGTCATGTGAAATGCTTTGCCATATCTTCATGGCAAGGTATTCCACATGCAAGTTTGCTCTTCAGCTCTGCACACTGAACACACTGGTGTTCAAACTCCAGTACTACAGTTTTTGCCTGGCCACCATCTAAGCTTCTAATATTGCTGCTTCACAATTTCATGTTTAACTGCTTAAAAAAAAAGTCCCATTTTAGAAGTGATAATTTCACAGTTTCACAGTTATTCTCTGTACTTAAATGTGAAAATATAGCTTGAACTAGTAACACTTAAAGAAATTTTGTTTATGCTGAATAAATTGCTTTAAGTATATACATCAGTTTTAAGCATTCCTTCATGAGAACTATTTATTGTGAATTTACCTCTTTCTGAATTTGAAGATATAGGATTTGTAATAATGGATGACCTTTAAAAATATCTCAAGGATTTAGTATCTCATCCATGCTGTACGTCTAAAAGGAATATTAAGTAAGTGTGTCAGGGGAATTGTTGAGTGGTAATAAACCAAAAAATAATAATTAGAAGTGAATAAATCCAATACTTGAGGCAGAACATTTTCACAGCATTCCGATCCATAATATCAAATACTCCTCAAATACCCATACTTAAATACCTACACTTCACAATCAGACTGATTGGCAGAGCATTTTTAAGTATTAACAGTTGTGGCTATAAATCAAATACACCAAAAATATTTCCTCCTATTTAATTTAAATCTCCAATTACTGATGCTGCAGTCTTCCACTTGAGACCATTTGTCTCAGCTTTGGCCATGAAATAGCATTGTTCCACAGAGACAAACAAAAAAGCCATGGCCATACAAACAATGCACAAAATTTCCCAGTAGGACACACTGTGGCAACAAAAAATTGCTGAAACGCTCTTTTTGCTGCACAGCCAAGGAGAAAGTAAAACCCCAAAGTTATTGGGTTAGAAGCTATGCGTGTTCTGGCTGACAACCCCCATCATCCTCTGCAAGCAACACTTCCACAGAGATTTGGTAGAGTTCTTAAGGGTTCTGGAAAAGAACATGTTAAAAGTCATGTCACAAAGCAAAATGGATCCACGGGGAGATTTTCTTTCTCAGAGTGTATTTATGCTTTTGTTAGCATAATTTCATAGGGATAAAAAAGTAAGATGTATAAATATAGATAAACATATACAGGAAAACCCACACAAACACATATATGTGTTTGTTCCACTGATAGTAACAGCAGCAATAGAGATTACAATGGCTATTTAGAGTGAAGTTCCCTGAAACAGAACATGGTTCGATGAGGTAGTTTATACTTCTGTATAATTCTTATAAATAGCAACCTAACCTTATTAGACACATTTAGAAGGGTTTTCAGGAACTCTAGGTGTTTGGATGGTTGTGCAGAGAACTATCCCAATTTCTGTCTACTTGCAGCTTTAGTCCTGTCCATTAGCTCAGCAAAATCCTTCTTTTCCTATTTGCTTTCAGATACTTTGACTCTTTCTCCTCCTCCTGCATTTTCCTCAATTGCAGCAGTTTCCTCTTGTCCTAAAGCCAATTGCTCAAAGGACAGGAGCTCACATGAGAACAAGGAGCAATCTTCCTGCCAGCTGTAGTTTTCTGGGTCCACGCAATGCCCCTGTGTATGCAAACTATATCTACACACCACTGTATCCGTAGAACGAATGAGACATATCTTCTATATGTGAGATATCCTGATCTCTTCTACTTTGTCCTCCTAAGCTGTATTTTCTGTTACACTTTTTGTTAGAATGAAAGACTTTTTCTTATCTTTCTGCTCAGTGGGTGTTCAGCCAGTAGCAGTTCACTTTGTAAAAAAAATCTGCTGGATTTGTTTCAGACTTGTTAACCTGCATTTAGCAGTCTTTGCAGTGATGTTTGAATTTTCTACCAGACATTCCGTTGAGGAGATTTCGGATTTGATATATGTTTAAGTATAGAATCTCATATAAATCCTTTGAACAGCATCAGATACAATTTCTGGGATTCTATGTTCAGCGAATACAAATTTCATACACACCGTATTGTGCTTTAAATAGGACATGCAATCTCAGAAAAAAGTAACTAAGTCAACATTTACATCTACTCCTTGCAAGCATGTACATTTGTCTCCCTATCTCCTGACATCTTCATTTATTCAACGTTTCTTTTACATTTGTTCATGCACAGCTGACCCTTAAGTACTCTTTTAAGCAAACGGTGTATTTTCCATTTTTTAGACTCATTACTGGCTGTTTGTTCACCCACTTTTCCTTAAAGATTTCTGTCCAAGTTCACTTGTACAGAAATCAGGTCTTGTGTGTGAGCCCTCAGTTGTAGTGGTCACTGTTGTATCTCTTTATGTTTTTTATACCAATATTCTACAATATTTTCTGATACAAGCACTAGATCTCGGTTAATAATTCGGAACAGTTCTACCACTCTCCATTGGAGTACATTTTATTCTAACAGCTTTTGGACTTTGCTTCTGTATAGAATGTTCTTCATGCCTGTTTGCGTTGCTATCCCGATAAACATAAATCAGGCACTGTCGATGTTCTTGTTGGTTGTTCAATTTTAATTTTGCTCATTCTGATTGTGTACTCCTGACTTGCAATTCTTATGTTTTCACAGATTTCACTTGATGGTCATTATGGACAGGCAACCTTGAGAATTGGGCAGAGCCAGGTGCATTATGTACCTATAGCCAATATGTGTGAAACCTGCTATACATGGTGAGAACAAAGAAGGGAGAACAAAAAGATGCAGTCACAGCCCCAACAAGCCCAGGGACAATGGAGAGAGGAATCACTCACACTCAAGATCCATTATGGATACAAAGCCTGACCTGAATCTATGCCCTCCCACAGCACGTCTGTCTTCCCCTTCTCCATTTGCCAGACCCGACAGTTTTTTCTGCTGCAGCAATTGTATGTAAAGTATTTTTTTTTCTGTACAGTAGGATCAAATAAACTGGAATTATGAAGAACAAGATGTGCTTAATCTGTCTTCCCTGCTCCAACCTTCTCGCACAGCAGTGTGACTGAAAGCCCAGCAATGAGCCAGAGTGAACTCAGATACAACAGCTTTCTACACCCTCCTGTCCCCTTTCTGCCCCCCAGCTCCCCCGTCCTGCCTCAGTCCTGGCCTTACTTTGACTCCCTCGTGAGTGGGTTTCAATTTACCACCTCAGCAAAACAGGGACCGGATTAATGGAATTAATTAGCTCACAAAGGACCAGGTGTGTGCCCACAGGAATGCAAACAAGAGGAATACCTGCATGAGCTTGGGATGGACAAAAACGGGTAAGCGATGAGGTGGGGAGGGCTACAAATATGATGAGGAGCCTGGAGCATCTCTCTTACGAGGAGAGGCTGAGGGACTTGGGTCTTTTTAGTCTAGAGAAGACCAGGGAGGGATCTGATCAATTCTTATAAATACTTAAAGGGAGGGTGTCAAGAGCATGGGACTGGCCTTTTTTTCAGTGGTGCCCAGGGATAGCACAAGAGGAAATGGGCACAAACTTGAATATAGAAAGTTCCACCTAAACATGAGGAGGACCTTCTTTCCTGTGAGGGTGGCAGCGCCCTGGAAGAGGCTGCCCAGGGCGGTGGTGGAGTCTCCTTCTCTGGAGACATTCAAACCCACCTGGACACGTTCCTGTGCAACCTGCTCTCAGTGGACCTGCTTGGCAGGGGGTTGGACCTCATGATCTCCAGAGGTCCCTTCCAACCCCATGTGATTCTGTGATTCTGGGGAGAAGCAGGATCACAACTCTCCATTGCAAGCAGCTGTTAAGTTAGCTCAGCCCTTTTCTGCCATGCCACTCCCAGTGACTCTTCTCAGCACTGAATCCTCCTAACAGCTTCCCAGCACAAAAATACCATTCTTAGTCATTTTATTGCAGAAATGAATATTTAGTGGACTTGATATCCAATTAGAAGCCTATTTATGAATCAGCAAACTTTTAGACTTCCGGAAAAGAAGAATATTCTTCATCAAGATTTTAAACCAGTTAGGGTAAGAAATTTTCTATTCAAATGCTTCGATAAATTATTTAACAGATGACACAAAGACAAATTAAGAATTAAAGTACTTTGAAGTTGTACTTTTAGCTAGCTTTTTATTTCAAAAGGACATTTCAATAAATCAAATGACACGGAATTGTTTTAATAGGTTGTCTTTAAAAATTAGATCTAGAAATCCATTTTTAAAAGTATGGATTCCCTAAGGCTATATTTCCTATATCTATACAGACCAGCCACTAACCATTAAGAAATACCCAGCCTGTTACATGGAGGAGAGACATCCTATTGCATGGTATATACTGCAGCCAAATCCAATTAATCTAATGGCTGATTAGGTCCTAGTTGTGTCTTAAGCATGTGTCTTTTCTGGATGAGACATGTTAATACACATTCTACAGACAATGTAGAAGAAATATGCTGTTTATAAAGGAAAACAAAAAGGTAATATCCTGAAGTAATGGGCAGGTGTGATCTGTTTTCAAGCTGGTGTTTCCCAGGATTTTGAGAAACCATAGAGAATATAATGAGTCATTGCATTGGAAGAGTAAACGGGTAGTTGACAACAGCTGAAACCTCAAGGACCATCGATCTGCCTGAACTGCAAACGTATAAGAGGAAAGGGTCTCAAACAAGAGATTCCAACAACATTCCACTACAAGAGCAGTACCTTCTACCTGGGGAAAAAATTTGTGCTAGAATTGGTCTGGCCAGTCTGACTGATAGACTTCACCTTTTTGTAATAGCTTTCTGGTAAATTTAGGTATGCCTTCGTAAAGCTAGCTACTTGTAACTTTTTCATCTGCTGCCCAACTGCCTAGTCCTTATTCAGCACTCAGAATTCACAGAAAAGTCCCTATAAGAGCCAGAAAAAAATAAACAATTAATGACTTGAATTACTGAGCAGAGTGTGCCTTCTGTAAGTTTGCAGATGACACAAAACTGGAGGAGTGGCTGATACATCACAGTGCTGTGCTGCCTTCCAGAGGGACCTCAACAGGCTTGAGAAATAGGCCAACAGGAACCTCATAAAGTTCAACAAGTCTAAGTGCAAAATCCTGTGCCTGTGAAGGAACAACCCCAGGCACCAATACATGATGGGGCTCATCTAGCTGGAAAGTAGCTTGGCGGAAAAGGAGCTGCTGGTCCTGGTGGACACCAAGTTGAACATGAGCCAGAATTGTGGCCTTGCAAGAAAGGAGGTGAGTGGTATCCTGTGCTTCATTAGGAGGCGTGTTGCCAGCACTTTAAGAGAGGTGATCCTTCCACTCTAATCAGCACTGGTGTGTCCTGTTCTGGTCTCCCCAGGGCAAGAGAGACATGGACATACTAGAGAAAATCCAGCAAAGGGACCAAAGCATATATCAAATGAGGAAAGGCTCAGACTGCTGGGACTGTTTAGCTACAAGTGTCAGGATGTGTATAAATGCCTGAAGGGAGACTGGATCAGAAAACAGAAAGAGGAGCTATGGGACCAGACTGCAGCCGGGATCCTTGTCCACTCGGAAAGGGGTCATCTTCTTCCTCGCACCCCTGTGGGGGGTGTTTAGTATGTATCTGGATTTTAGTTTCTACAGACTTGGATGTAATAACATGGACACAGATGCTCAGTAACTAACCTTATTACATTACAAAGTGTTTGGAATAATCTTCTAAAATCAAGGATTCGCAACTTTGTGACTGAGGGAAATTTGGCTCTGTGTTTTGGAAACCCAAGTAATGAATTTATACTGTGGGAGTGTATAGCCATTAGCTAGCAGAAACAAGTAGACTCATAAATGACTTCTGTATTGGGAAGTTGCCTCAACAGACTACCCCAATTATAGCTCCCTATGCCACTTTTAGAATAATTGGAAGGTCTCGTGTATGGTAAGACATCTTAAGTAAATAAGTTCGGTTTTTTCGATCCCTTTCTGCCTCCACTTGGAAGTGGCTTCTTTTTTAAGTCAGTGAAAAAAATACGATAAAGCTGTTGGCTCTGGGAATAAAATTGCCTTCATAGAGGACTGATTATACTGCATGAAGCTGATTAAAATGTAAAAAAGCATGAGGAAAGCTGCTCTGTGTATAAAGGAACATGTGGCTGTGAAAGTCTTTGAGTTTTTTTTTTTTAATCTTAGGTGGTATGTGTTTGATGTATCAAATTCTGAAAGCTTGATAAAAGTTAGATCAATTTAGTTTTGCTCTCTGGCTAACAGTTCTATGGGGCATTTGCTAGACATACACTTGCAACTGGTTAGTCTTGTATGTGTATGTTTTGAATGAAAGCCTGGGAACTGCAGCTTTTGAGCTTTTGAGTGATAGCTATATATATTTTATTCTCAGTGTTGGAAGACAAAATTCTGACAGATTTGACTGCAACTTGCAGAGGATGTAGTCTGTAAAAAGGTCCTTCAACATTCATATTTAGATGTATTTGAAGTTGCCTGTAAATTTAGGGTTCTGGTAGGAGGTCATGTGGGAGGAATGTCATTATAGATATGAAAAGCTTAACCAAAGTCTTTGGACTCTCTTATTGCTGCAAATGAATGTTTAAAGCCTAAATTTTCTTTAGGCTCTCATTAACGAAACATTTGGCTAAATGTTTTCCTTCCACTTGAAATAGAAACTCAGAAATACAAAATGAGTGCCTGCCCCCACCCCTGAAGTTATTTAGTTTAGTAAATGGATGCTAAACTGGAATATTTGGTAATTTACATTCTATTCAGATTAAGAATTCTTTGCCTGGGCTGAGATATCATATTCACAGTTGCCTTATCACAGATTAGAAATCAAATAAAAGTACCTAGTAGAGCAGAAAACTCTTTGTGAATGGGGAATCACATTCTGCTTCGTATCCCAATTTAACCTTTGGTTATACAGCAGGAGTCCCTTAGCATATTTTTAAATAAATAGTGGATCCATAATAAATACAGAAGAGGGAACAATTTTTATTAATCTATTTCAATACAGTACATAAAATTTCACATACAATCTTTGAGACTAGGAACTTAAAGAGAATGATTTCTAGAATATAACCCTTCAAGTTATGCCAGCAGTGTGTTTTAGGGAGAAGACTGCACTAGATTAAGGCGCTTTCTCCTTCTCAAGGACAAAGAAAGCAGACCTTGGGCTATACCACACCACCATATTTCTTTTCTTTTTTTGGAAAAGGTGCCATTTGTGTTGGTTGGACCCCTGTGAACACCATGACCAGCCCAGCTATGGAGCAGCTATCCTAGACTACGACAAGTTGAATTCTTGCCCTGTTTACAAAAGCAAGAGTTTCTGCTCCCACTGAATCAATCAAGAAGGCAAAACAGCACTGATCACATCTCCTGAGAGGTACTGGGGTCCTGGTTTCCATATCAGTGTAATCACGGAATCATGGAATCTTATGGTGTTGAAAGGGACCTCTGGAGACCATGAGGTCCAACACCCTGCCAAGCAGGTCCACCAAGAGCAGGTTGCACAGGAACATGTCCAGGTGGGTTTGAATGTCTCCAGAGAAGGAGACTCCACCACCTCCCTGGGCAGCCTCTTCCAGGGCTCTGCCACCCTCACAGGAAAGAAGTTCCTCCTCATGTTTAGGTGGAATTTCCTATATTCAAGTTTGTGCCCATTTCCTCTTGTGCTATCCCTGGGCACCACTGAAAAAAAAGACCAGTCCCATGCTCTTGACACCTGCCCTTTAAGTATTTATAAGAATTGATCAGATCCCTCTCTGGTCTTCTCTAGACCAAAAAGACCCAAACCCTCAACCTTTCCTCATCCCTAATCATCTTGGTAGTCCTCTGCTGTACCCTCTCCAGCAGTTCCCTGTCCTTCTTGAACTTGGAAGCCCAGAACTGGATGACAGTAGAAGTCTATAGAAAGAAGTTGCAGATATTAGGACGACAAAAGAAAGCACCAGCTGAAGTACACCACAGCCAAGGAGTACTGAGAAGCTCCACGAGTTGGGGCAGATTTTTGCTGGAGCCTCATTTACAGTGCTCTGCAGCCTCTGCGAACTGTGGGAAGGGAGGGTCTCAAGCAATTAAGGATGGCAACATGCTGTTGCCTTAGGGTAAAGAAATTTGGCAGAAATATACCTCTTTGCATTTCAGCTTGTCCTCAGATATCAGAGGGGCTGTGGGCAGCTGGGCTTAGATTCTGAGTGAATTCAACAACTACAGGTCTGTTCTCATTCAATGTATTGAACTGTCTTGATTACAGACGTACAATAACGTGATTTACCTTTGGTCTAGTCATGTTCAGTGAACAACCATGGCCAAATTTAAGGAGATTTTTCACTTTCAATGAGAAGTCTCATGGCCAGATTAATGAATGCAGTTTATTGGAGCAACAGAA
>VXAK01027436.1:2517-28930 GCA_013399435.1 Arenaria interpres | reverse complement strand
GGTGGGAGGAGGGGGGGAGAGAGGCGGAACTTTCTCTCATGGCACTTTTTCTTCCTCCCTACCACGCTGTCTCTTTGCAGCTGAGTACTGTAGTTCATATATCCTCTCCCAGGACCACCAAACTTTTAGCAGTTTGTAAACTGTTTGACCAGATTACATAGATATATTGGCCAAGTCTGTCATGCAGTATTACTGCTCTCAGTTTTTCAGAGGAGGGAACTAATTCTTAAGTGAATAAATACTCCCATTTCTGCTGAAATGTTTACAGTCCATGATAACATCCTTTATTAACAAGGCTCCTTCAGCTGACCACAANTAGTCTGTACTGGATTAGCCCTGCCATGACACTGACTAGCTCCTGAAACAAGTTCCTTTCCTTTTTCTATAAACTGAAGTTGTAAAATAGGTCATTTAGCATTAAATATTTCAATTAGATTATTAGTTCTGACTTCCCAATGCCTATGTGCTTTAAGTTCTAATTTTCTGTAAAAAATTTTGGTGTCAAAATCAACAGAGTGGTAAAAGGCTGTGTGTTATGTAGAGCACACTGGATTCTCCTGAAGCTGTCTGCTGTTTGCTGCTCCTGTGACAGTTCTGGTTTCCATGGAACTGAGAACTAAGATTCAGTACAGTCAAGAATGAAGGTATGCTTACAATATTGTTTTCCCTTTCAGCAGGGAANATTTCAAAAAGACTTCAGCACTTGTAAATCAGTGGCAAGTACTATTCAACTTAAGTTCCTCTATTCACATTTAACCCAAAGCAAGATTTACAGCAAGTGCTTTGTAAGAAGAGGCTAGAATGTAACTAAATTCTTTTATGTCTTTTGGGAAATGCTGTGCTTCACAAAAAAAAAAAAAATAAAAAAAAAATTATGAATACAACGACAAGATATTCTGCTTCATGGCTTCAGATAAGATATTGGAGTATATTACATTTCACCTCCTACCTGTAAATGCAACAGCATTTATTATTATTTGGGGATACCCTGTTGGCAGCTATAAAGTCCATCTCCTTTTCCACTCTTAGCAACCCATACGGACGGTTGTGATGTCACGGTGGGTGGCACAGAGGAGCGAGCAGAGCAATGCACACCTGCCATAGGCTTAAGGAGCATTTATTATTCATACGCTTCCACTCAACAGAGACCAGCTCAATAACAACTAAAATCTGCTACATTTTAATTCTCTCTTCTGCGATGTTTCCGGCATTGTTCTTCTAGATGAGAGAAGATTCTTTTGTTAGTGTTTCTTTCATTAATATAAGAGGCTGTTGTTCAAAGAAACAAGTTATTTCAGATGAGAAGGTCATCCACTGGAAACAAAGGGAGACAAATTATTGCTATTTGATTTGCTGACCGTAAAGAGTAAAATGGAAACAGTGGGTTTTCACAGAACAAGTCTATTTTATTTCAGTCTGGAATGATGGGTAATCCTAGTTAAATACCGCTTGAGGTGTGAAGGGAAGCTGTAGTCCGCTTTACTGAGATATTTCCTCCAGGTGTATTTGAATCACTTTAACACAGTTTAGCATGGGACTTCAGGTAGAGTGCATACGTGAACATAGCCTGTCAGTGTGACGGGCAAAGATTTTCATGGCTTTCTGCAACGTCCGACCACTCCAGAAATTAAAGAAAATTTGGCCATCCCCTAAGAGACCTTGCAGATCTCTGCCTAAATGCTGCTACCAGTAAAGCATTTGTATAGGTGTCTCAACTGCATTTTTAAGGCATACCTTAAAAAGCGAGAAGAGGAGGGGGGTGAGGTACTTTCTCCTGCCCTTCATTGTTAACTTCTGCTTCCTTAACATGAACAGTATTGCCTACCTCTTGCCTTGCCTATTTAAAATGTTGGACACTTGATGCAAGTCTATTGGAGTCAATATAAAAACAGCGACCAAGGTAAAGCTCCTGGCTCCATCTGCAGCATCTCACACTTGCTAAATCAGCTCTTCGGCATCCACACCACATATCATGTGGTTTTGTTCTTCAGTAAAAACCCATCATAATTAGTTTTTGATAAGTCAAATGCCAGCCTTAGCAAATGTAATAAGCAACTAAATGCCTGGTAATTCTTTAGTTGGCAATTATATAGATTAAGGAAGAGAAATGGTAAAAACTCTGACATTTCAACCATTTTAAAGGTTGCTTTAAGATCATTCATAATGGAGTTTTTAGCCATCAGGAATGTTAAATATAACAATATTCACCTTACAGTCTGATATCCACAAAAAAGTGTAATAGTATTCAAGGCACAAACAAAGTATTCTGGATTTCAGTTTCCTTAAACAGCTCCTTTCCACTCAGGGATGTATAATTGGGCAATCAGTGTATGTTGACATGACAACCTAATTTTCTTAGAGGTGACCTAGAACATGGACTGTTCTGGGATTTCACTGGGACATTGTGTGATGTTTCCTGTACATAATTATCTCAAACTGCAACTCTGGGAAATTATCTCTTCCCAGGGCAGTGACAAGAAGCACAAAAGCAAGGACTCCATCGTAATTCAACCTGTCCCTATATAGTCTGATAGTGCACTGAGCACGTAATATAACTCAGCATTGGAGTCACATTGCCTCTCCGTCAGTCATCTCAGCAGACTGAGTGGGTATTTTGGGCATCAACAATTGCCATTTCTTCATTCAGGTTCCCTGCCTACAGATACACCATGTAATGCAACATTTCTCTTATTCTTTTTAGCAGAAACATGATGTACATTTAAAAGAGCATCTCGGACATTTTATTTTGGGTGGCCCCACAGTGTTGCAGCAGTGCCACCTCCGCAGCAATACAATGCACACTGTCCACGGGCTCACCCCAGGCTTGACCACCATCAGCTGCTGCCCACAGTGTTACTGCAAAAGTGTGGATCTGGCAGGGAGTGAAGAAAACACATCTCCAATGGCTTGTTTTCTTGATAAGAAATAAGAAAACTGTCACTTACATTTTCTCTCCCTTAGCTTTTAGAGAAGTATTCATCCTGCTCAGTGAAATTGCTTTCAAGATCACCAGTTACACTCTGGGACAGCTATCACAGTCAGGGTAGGTTTTTTCCTTCGGACAAATCTGCCTGTGTTCAGACCAAAGCTGAGGAGACTCGTGGCTGTAGTTCTTCTACTTGGGCTTTTCATATTGTCCACGGATCTGTCAGCTAAACCACGTTGGCGGCTGATTCTTAATCTTTTTCAGTTAAAATGAGCTGAGTTAGCTTAAAGCATTTAAAGAAAAATATTTTTCCATACATTCATGACTGTTGGGGCTCAAGTATTTTAGCCACATATATCTTAAAAAGCTTCATCTCTTCAGAAAGATTGCCCAGTAGCTCACAGCCATTTATTCAGGTGCTTTGGTTACTCACTGGCTATTCTTCTCATTCCTTTAGAATTAGTCAAATTTAGTAAAATTTCTGGTTTTCATCACTGACTAGCATGTAGTCCAAAATATCTGTGAGACTGTCTGTCTAGAACTTCTGGAGATTAGTTTTTTATGACAGTTGTCACAACATTAGTTTCTCATTGATGCAGTCCTGAGTGATGTGCTCTGGGCAATCGTACTTTAGCAGGGGAGTTGGACAAGATGATTTCTAGAGGTCCCTTCCAACTCTGACAATTCCGTGATTACGTGATCCCTGATTTTCACAATAACTGCAAGGAAAATCGAACTGTCACTGCTCCCTGTGGGATATCCCAAATAATCTACTGTGAATAGAAGCAAAATAGTCTCCTACTTGCATATAAAACCCAGAGATTCCATTTCAAAGAATGGCATTTTACCCAAACTGTACTAGACCCATTTTCACAAAATATCAGCTATCATCAGGGAGCCATCAGCTGCAAATCCCAGGGCTAAGCCCATTGTGTTCCTGCCCTGCCCTTTTGGAGGAGAGCTGTGAGTCCTTATCATGGACTTAACCCCATGCCCAACAGCCACTGCAGCACTCTTTGCACAGATGCTTTCTGCCCACAGAAAATGCCCACTGTACCAGAACTGGAAACCTGAAGCTGCTAAATGCCATCACTCACAACAATAATTAATCTCATAATCACCAGCTCAGCTGGCTGTAATTGTCAATATATTGTTTTATGAGCTTCCATTGGCAGGAAATGAATGATTTTTATCTCCTAAAAATGAAATGACTCCCTGGGTACAGTACAGGGATTACTTACATAGAGAAGAATAAATCATAATGAAAGTGGCAGGAAATAAATAAAAGGCAATTCTGCTGGCTGGGTGTCTCGAGTTGAAATTTCAAGCTGAAGCAGGTTTCAAGGATCTTCTACTTTAGTTATGTAACCCTAGCTTCAACTTTACCAGGTACCACTTTCTGCTTGATTCATATATGTGAAGTGCCAGATCATTTGTGCCATCAGAATGCAACTATATATCTGATCTGGAGAAAAGAAAACTAAAATAAATACATCTAGAAACTGCTGTAATCTTCCAGCAAAATATAAGGTTATGTAGAAAAAACATCTGGTAATCTTGCACCATCAAAGTTGCCCATTAGCTGCACCACTTTGCCAGGGATGTAGGTACAAAGCCAACAGTAAAGCTAAATATCTGTCAGGAAGCATCTTTTATGTGCTAGTGAGTGGTATTCACTTTAAAAAAATGAAATTACCAAGTGAAGTGGCATGATTAGACAAGACTTACAATAGGAGAAAAACTAATATTTGAATCTTAAACGTCCAATAGAGTTGTATGAGAAAGCATCTTTGGAGGTGCACAACTTTACTACTTGCTTCACCTCCTCTTACATCTCACAGGTAAAAGCAACAACATCACTTCCTATATAACAGAAGTATAAGCAGAGGTCTCTTTTTAAGCATATATTGTGGATACAGAAAACAATATGACTGGCCCCAAACTTGGCATGCCAGTTTTCACTTAAGCAACAGAACTGGCATTTGAGTACGTTTTTCTTCTTGCTTTCTTATACGTAAATAGATTTATGCAATATTTTGACAGGAAACCACAAGTATATTTAAGTCCTCTTTTCCCTTAATTCTCCTGTCTACCAAGCTCATCCCATGACCTTTTCACTGTTATAATAACTCACCATTTCAATGGTACTTCAGTGCAGTTAGGCAGAGTTTTTCTGTGATTTTGAGTCACAGCGGCCATTCTGTAAAGACAGGGGTAGTTCATGGAGACCACATGTCAAAACTACTTCAGGGTTTGTCCCATGAAGGGACCTCCAGAGAGGTGCTTGCCTTCAGAGAGGTGCTTGCATGAGCTGATAGACCTGCAGATGGGCAAAGAAGAATCCATTGGGCACACAGACCATCTTGGGAAGGCCTACAGGTTCCTTCCCTTGTGCAGGTAGTCTTTCAATGGCTCCAAGAGTCCCCATGGAGTTCCACTAGAGGAAAGCAGGCTAAAGCAAGAATTTAGTCAGCAAAAACTTTGCTGCACACATTAGAAATTATTTAATTTTATTTTTTTAAGTGGTATTACAAGGTTTTACTGCTAGGTCAAAGCAATGTCAATAGCAAGGAAGAAAGAAAAGCCAAAACCAGTTTCCTGCACAGTTAGAGCAACTGAAGACTTTGGTTTTTCTATTGCCCTGTCTCTGTGCAATAGTTAAAACTCATCTCCAGAAATAAACACTCCCAACTTAACCACCTTATCTCAAGAAGCAGCCATACGGTCTGGAGGTGAAAAAGCAGGCTGCACGGTACATACTGCATAGCTATTCAGAGAAATATGTTTTGATTTGATGACTGGTGCAGTCTGCCTGCTCTCCTCTGTCTTTATAATTAAAGTATTATTTTAAATTACATAGCATGAATTCATTCTCCTGTGCCCCCAGTTCCTCCTTATAGCTTTTTCCCCTCTTTTAAATTTAATAAATTTTCTCCTGATTTTTACCTTCACAGCCAAGAACTGGAACAATTCATTTCACAGCAGTCCCTTCTCACTGCTTTTCTAATACCCATGCGCATTAAAACCTCATCCATCATTGTTTTCAGAGAGTCAGCTTTTTAATCAGATCTGTATGTACATTGGTTTGAGCATGTGGCAGTTTAATTACCCTCTTAAATATGTGAAACACATCTTTGTCATATCTACTTATATCTGAAGAGAGCCATCCTATAACACTAATTAAAGAGGGATGATGACAATTTTTCCATGCTCAAATTATGTCCCATCTGTCTAGTCACCCTCATGTTCACTCTCTGGATTAATTAAGGGTGGGGAAAGGTTGTTTCCCTGGAGTTTTGCCTAATGCAGGATGAAAAGTCTGTCTTAATGAAGAAACATATAAAATTCCTTTCTTCTCATCCCAGAGTAAAGCACATAACAAAGTAGAACAGAGTCTTTCGTTTTGCTGCTAATCAGCTAGTCATATATTGCATGGCATCAGGATTCATGTTTATGCAACTGTTTACTGAAGCTAGCAGCTGGCCTCAAGGGACACACAGCACTGTCATCAAGTCACAGCCAGACACTGTGCCCTGATACCTAGACCCAGAGTTAAAACCAATTTTGTGTTAATAATATGATTAAAGGATAGAGTGACATAGTACCAAATGGCAACAGTGTAAAAGCACACTAGTTTTTTAGTATTTTATCAGCCTGAGAGTATTTTACCCACAGACATTTCC
The DNA here is from genome assembly GCA_013399435.1 of Arenaria interpres. NCBI lineage: Eukaryota > Metazoa > Chordata > Aves > Charadriiformes > Scolopacidae > Arenaria > Arenaria interpres. Next base: position 22,321 of record VXAK01027436.1, on the reverse strand, counting down.
TCCAGGTATTTGAGACACCTAGGTAAAATAAAAAGCCTTCTGGTCTTGCTTAGTCAGAAAAGTTTTAAAGCATTTATCCTTATTAATGAGACAGGTTTTCTCCTTCCGCCTAGACCTAGCTGCAGAGATCCTGTTCATTTTGAAGCTGTTGTACATCCAGGCAGACCTCTCAGATGCCTAAACCATTAATTTTCATCTAAATAACTGCAAAAGCTTTTAACATAGAGTAGGATAGAAAGCCCTGAGAAGTCAGAACTGTGTGCCACCAGCAAGGAAGGGGCATTAGTTGTACCAGAGACTGTCATACCTACGTGCGATTCACAGAGGATGTGCACCCGCTGCCATCACGTGCCAAAAAGTGAAAAATTAGGCAGGAGAAGCAGTGTCAGCAAGGTCTGGACTTCCCTGGCCCTCATTACACGGGTGGGCTGAGCATGAGAATCACTTTCATCCACTCGCACCTTAAAAGCTTTTTGACTGCTGCTGGAGTACTCCTCTGGGCTTTTTCTTCTCCCTTTTATTTTTTTTCCTTCCCTTTGCTGAGACTGATGGCAGAGTCCCTCACTCAGAAGAATGTGCTGCCACTGAAGACTTTATTAGCTCCGAGGGTGGTGGTGCTTTTATTATCCTGGTTTTCCCCTGTTTATACAAGGCAAATATGCTATATGAAAATAATTTATAGAAATGACTGCATAGTATTAATTTAGGGTCATCAATCGCTGAGTCTATTCTCATCCTCTAGTTAGGCCAGAAGATTATAATGGCTATAAATTTGCATGAAAAAGAGGCAGCTAAATATTGAAACCATTAAAATATATTTCTTTGGTAGCCATCATATTTCATTGTCATTGTTCATATACACTATACAAACCTAGTTTTCTTTTCAATATTTCTTCCTGCCTAGTGTACTTTATTCTATTTTTTTACTTCTCTGGCCTAATACAAAGCTAACCAAGGTCCTTACAAACACTTTACACTTCAATTTACAGATTATTTACCACATGCTGATCCATGTTCCAAACTACAAGACAAGAAAAACATGGATTGCCATATATAAAAGATTATTTACATATATTTTTTTCTTACAGAACTGTTGAAGCTCATCGTTTTAAAGCCTTGAAATAAAATTTTCTAAAGATAATAAACTCAAACCATGCTAAATCAGAGGGGCAGCCTGTGGCTAGGTATTTCAGCAGTTGCNATACCTCATTTCTCACCATTTTCTCCTCAGAGGCCAACAGTCACTGGTTCTTCCATAACCCTATTTGATTTCCTATTTTGTCTTTTTGTGGTCTCACTGTCTCTAACAAACCCTTGGATTGGTTTTCATCTAGATCAAACTGCCCTGGAAAGAAAACGAACCCTTTTTTAAGTGAAATGACAGAGGCTTTCTCACACATACATTACAGGTTACTCCTGCATCAAAATCCTAGAAAAAACAAAATGAACAACCACACACACACACCTTCCATAACCCCCACAAAAAATAGTTTCTTATGTCTGTCAGCCAAGGGATGTACTCCAAGTACTTCAAATAATTCTTCCAGACATGCTTAAACCTACTACCTTTTCTACATGCATAACATTTTGTGTCAGTAGCACAGTAAATCTTACTTGGAGTTTAACTGCCATTTTTACTCACGCAGCTCTGCAAATAATGAGCATCTTGCATTTGATTTCTTTTTTAGGCTTAAGTTGAACAATTACATTCATTATAAGACTTTATAGACTCTTAAGGATTCTGCACCTACCTCACTGTGTAAGAACACATTCTTTAAGACACTAAAAAGTTCTGGCAACAAGGATACCTGAATTTCAGCAAGAAATTGATATTCGAGTCCTAAGGCTTAGGATCACATTTTTTTATTCTCCCTCTCCCACTCCAAAAAAGTCTCAATATAATGATCAAATGTGATGATTACATCCCACCTGCCTGCAAAAGAGAAAATCCAGTCTTCTAGAAAGGTATGACAGTATCTTATTTTCAAAATACATTAGTAAGTTTCCCATAAACTTGCAGTTTTAATAGACATTTCCTCCCCTTCCCTCCCCTCTACCAAGCTGGTCAATTGTTGATCCTTCTCTCCCTGTTTATGACACCTTAGAAATTATATTTACAAGTAATATTTGCAAGATTTTACATATGAGAACAAATAATAGCTGGAATGTTAGTGAAATCTCAGCTTTCATTTTGAAAGAAATAGTAGCATTATACCAATAGCCAATAGTCGAAAAGAAATATGAAAAGGAGTGGTTTCACTTGAAAATTATGTTTTAACTAGTCCATCATTATAAGCATTTCCATGAATTTAATAATAGCACCAATATCCAATATCTGAACTTAATGTAATAAATGAAGGGTGATCACATTACCCAGTTTTAAAAATTGCTTTACATAATGTAATCACTTACTTGCCCTAATTTAATTTCACTTTACATCGTTTAATAAATGAATGCTGATCATTTGACATAATTGAATAAGTAATTCAGCTCATTCTCTGTACTTCTTAGATCACAAAACAGGCTGCTTTTTTGTCATCTTCCAGGATGGCATGTTGAGATGTAAGAATTGGGTTTCGTTTCTCCTCTCAGCTTCTTTATTGCCCAGTCCAATTCCACTCCAGTAAAAAACCATCCCTGGAAGATGAATTTTTCAAAAAAATTATTTAAATCTGAGAAATTAAACCCCAAAAATTCTAGCGAGTCTTCAGTGTTCTGTGAAATCAGTGAGTTCAGACAACACAATGACTTTATCCATCTTCTCCCCAAAGTAGGTAGGGAGATGCTCAGATGTCTCTTTTGAACACAGGCAGAAAACTACACTTGCTTCCAGCACCCTGCATGCTTGTCAAAATCAACCTGACCGTGCTATTGAAGTTCGTCTAGAAATATACCACAGCCCTTAGACCACCTTGAGCCTATAGAACATTGAAAGCCTCTGTGCAGCACAACAGAGTCCTGGAAACTTTTGGAGACAGGTAGGTTTTCAGAAGGACTTATGAAAATACCTGGAATTCAGTGCAGATTTCCACTAATGGGGTCACAAAGGCCTCAACAGCAGCACCACTATGCTTTTTAGTGACCAGCTCATGATCCCACAGGGGGCTGTGAGGACGGAGGGATGAAGTTGTCCCTGACTATCAGCCTAATGACACTACTCCACCGTAAATTCAAAATTTTATATGTAGGTACATACTAGCAAGAAAATCTTGTTTGTCTCCATGCCACAGGCCATGAGGCCAGGCATAAGCTGCTTCAGGTCTTCCAGTACCAGAGAAGGTGAAGATCTTTTCTACTTGGAGATGCTGTGTACAGAAACTCCTTCTTAGTTGTCCTAAAACAGTTTTCCACAGGGACAGGCTTAGTCCAAAGAAACTGCATGGGAATCTCTTCCAAAACAGAAATGTTTGACTCTTCCAAAACGAAAATGTTCTAGAAGAGATGTTTTCCTAGCATCCCATCCCCATGTGCACAGATCTTAAACTCACTTCCACTAGGCAGAAATTGGCTATGCTGTGCTTATGGATGTAGTGAATAGTAATCTCAGACTCCTCCTCCAATGGAAGTGTAAGTTGCTGGTACCTCTTAATATGCCTGAAATGGCTTTTTAAAACAACAACAGAGCAAAAAGCCTGGAAGGCTGGCTTAAATATTGCATTGTTTAAACAGTTGAGTGATTTCCTCACTCTTTGAAAGGGATTTTCTCAGACTGATTGCTTTTCTTCTTTTTTTTTTCTTTTTTTCTTTCTTTTTTAATTTATAATCCAATGAAGCTAAAACACTTTTTCCATTAATTTAGATGTAAACCCCATACCTTCGTTCACTAAGCCGAATTCTGGCAAATCTTAGGAAGTAAAACATAAATCATGGTAAGAAATGAATAGTGTGAAGTCTAATATAAAGAGGCATACTGATTGCATTTGTTGAATTGTCAGAAGAGATATTAGTTGACATGACTTAAAGGATGGAGGCAGATGAAGGGTTTCCTATTTGCAAGTCTCTTTGGACAGTTCCAATGGTCTACAGCCACCATTTGAAACTTCTCTAAGTAGAAACTAACTTTTTTGAAAGAAATCATGATTCTTGCATGCAATGACTAGTTTCAGCTTTTTCATCCAATCCAAGTCTATACAGGGCACAAAAGAACTCAGAGGTATATTCTTTTATAATTAATCACCTATAGCTACAAGCTGCATAGCAATCTTTTGCCTTACTGTTATAGTGTTATAGAAGTCTCCACAACAACATCCATGTACAGTCTCCACGTAATTATGCACACATAAATATGCACAGACATAAGTTACATACTGTATATTCAAATATTCTGTCTCTCAAGCACACATAGGTGGTTTTGGAAGGTGTTTTGTCTAGAAATAGATATAGAAGAGTGACAAAATTGGAAGGAATACATGAATGGGTTGATTTAAGGATTTATTATTGCTCCTAGGTTCTCTCCAGAGCTACAGCCTCCTGCTTTCATCTTTCATGCCTTAAGCAAAAGATTAATCTTTTTTTCTCAAATCAGCAGTATATTTTTTATTAAAACTTACTATTGACTCAGCTTTAGCAACAATATGGATGTAGTTTGTGTTCACTTGTTTAGCTTGTGCAACCTTCTCCTCTTCCAGCATCCTCACATGGATTTAACTACGGGTTTATATGAATTCCGTGCCAGGTGAGTACAGACATCTTCCTCCAGTTTTAAGGTGTGAATCTACAAACATGTGTGCTCCTGGATAGCTTTACCTGTGTGATCTTTCCAGACGAAATTAAATTATTCACATGCACAGCTGCTTTTAGAGCTGATCCCCTTAGGTATTACATATGTTAAATATCTAGCTTTTCCGCTACTGGAGAAAATAGATGACATCACTCCTCATTGCAAAACAAACTTCTGTGGTGTATTAGAGCATCATCGAGGCAATTAAACTCATGATAGGGACTTTCTGAATTCTTCAGTAAAACTACGTAACTACCTGGAAAATGGTTTATGTTTCCACAATGATTTACAGTATACAGCAGGCAATAACAGAATGCTTATCTTCTTGAAGATATAGTTATTTTCTTTCTTAAAAAATGAAAAAGGTAGGAGGCAGCCCTGAGGATAAAAACTGATTTCTTACACCTAAAAATATTAACAACAGATGACATTGGATTTTTCATCTTCGATGCTTCAGACCAACTAAATCTCAACTTGGCAACTCTCTGGCTCTCAGAAATGTGCTCAGAAAATGTTCCATTACTCTGAAAGAGACATTCGGCTCAAGGGACAATCACACACAATGGGATTTCTTCCTGGTGTTTGAAGTAGCAGCTGCTGGATACTGTTAGTGTTGCTGTAAAGAAAATACTCTGCTTAGCAAGAAAAAAGACTTAGCTGTTCAACATAATCTTTTCTAGCTAGTGGAGATCACCCAACTCAATTTCTAAGAAAAAAGACCACAGCGTAACACTACAACCCCCTGCTTCATTGCAAAGACATAAAATCTTACCAGACTATAAAAGCCATAATTTCAATTGAACAGTAACTTTAAGTGATTTAACAGTATCATGGGAGGTAAGCAGGAACTATGTCTTCAATCATGTCCTAGAAAAGCCTAGATCCTTCTACTTTGTGATACAGAATTTATTTTTAAACTGAAAAGACAATAGACTTGACGAAAGACAACTCAGAATTCCAGAATCTTCATTATGTCCTGCTCAGCTAAGAGTTAAAATAAACTGTCATTCACAAGGGGAGCGGAGGAGAAGAGGGAAGACAATCCCATCTAGGAAAAAAAGGAGGAGAGACAGACAGAAAACTTACAAGAAAAAGGCAGACAAAAAGACCAACCAGACACACAGAAAGGCAAAGAAGAAATAGAATAATTTCAACATGCTCACCATCTGGAAAAGTGAAGGAGTCAGAAAGAAGCAATGAATTTCAAAATGGCCATATTGTAAAGCTGCAGCCAGTGCTTTCTGCCAAGTTTGGTGGTTCGGTCTGAGAGGCATAGCAGAAAGATGTTCCTAAAAATGAGGAGGAACTTCTTTGAGGCTTGCAGAGCACTGGAATAGGCTGCCCAGAGAGATGGTGGAGTCTCCTTCTCTGGAGACATTCAAAACCCACCTGGACAAGTTCCTGTGCAACCTGCTCTAAGTGGACCTGCTTTGGCAGGAGGATCGGACTAGATGATCTCCAGAGGTCCCTTCCAACCCCCAGATTTAGTGATTCTGTAAAGGGCGGCAATGACGACTTTTGCATTTGAGCATTAATTTTGCATTTCTGACTATTGTCTTCTAAGAAGAAAGACATCACAGTTAAATCACCAATTCGCATATAGAATATACAGATTTCAGTGTACTCTGCAAAAGAGTAATCACAGAATACATTTCTAGCTTTGCACTGGACAGCAGTTTCTCCCCTTTAAGCCCAAAGCAACACAATTTTCAGAAATGTTGACTTTAGGTCATCTGCTGCCTGCAGAGCTGCCGATTTTTAAAGATTATGAAAAACATCTGGAGATTCTTTCAAAATGAAGCATTCAATGTACAGTTTGCAATAATACCCAAGGATTTATGTATCTTTTAACACAGAAATATACTCCAGTTTCTTCAAAATAACACCGTTCTTATTTCAAAAGAAGTTACTCCTGTCCAGAAGTAACTATTCAGAATCAAACTATGCAAGTTGATGCAAGCAGAAAGGGGTAATAAGTCTACAGTTTTGCCTAGGGACTCTCTATTAACAACCATTTCTATCTGTAGTAGGTCTGTCCATGCATCCTTACACTCTCCCCTTTGTTTTAACCAGGTTTGAGATCTGATCTTCCAGAGTTACCTCTAGTATGCGGGAGAGGAGAAATAACCCCTGAAATTCATTTCTTATAGTTAATGTCCAGAGATTTTTTTTATTATTATTTCATATTTATAATTTTTTAAGTACTGTAAGAGTAGAGGGAGCCATTCATGACCTGGACTTTTAGCAGACTAGAGAGTAGATGTGGACATCCCCATAAGTAATTCTTCTTTTTAGTGATCTTGAAATTGCTTCTTTACACTTAGTAGTGAAAAAATATGGACGTTCCCACTTTTTAAGAGATTCTGGCTCAGAACCTGTGAATAAGTAGTAAGTGATAAGAATTGCTCTGAGAAGGAAAATATCCCCCTTAAAAAAGGCAGGTGGTAATAAGGCAGTACATCCACTACACTCTTCTACCTTTCTCCAACAAACTCAATTTCTTCCTGGGCCAGCTGCAGTCACTTCAGTTTCATTGCATTTTTGCAATGCCATAGCAATAACTTTGCATCACAAAACATTTATGCGCCAGGGTACCACAAATCCATAAAGACCCAATTGCAGTGCTTAACTAGATTAATTTTATTCACTGCCACATGCATCACATGCCAAGCAAACTGAAAGAAACGCTTTCTTCTATTATGTTACTCAAAGACATAGTTCTTTTCCTTTGGAACATTCCTTCTTTTTTTTTTTTTTTTTTTTCTTTTTTAAGAATTACGCACTCCTAATGGATTAGTTCTTTTCCTTTATCTAATTCAAGGTCTCTATTTTATATTTTTTTATGAGACAGCTCTGTAGTATATTTCATGTTTGGTTTCCACATAGTTATTAATAAGGCTGAAAGAGTTGACCTGTGTCCTCTGATTATTGTTTTTTGCCCCCCCATGAAAATCAGTATCTGGTGCCTTGGGGTCTGAAATTTGCCATGAAGTACTTGACCTTTGGTAGAAAATTTAAAGCAATAATGATTTAGCTGACTGTTGCTTCAAGGGCTAAGGGAGTTGCTCAGTCCAGTGGTTTTTGTGACCCCAAGGGGTTTCCTTGTTCCCAGTCTGACAAGGCCTAATGTGATGCACTTGTAGGCCCTGGAGATTCCCTAAATACACTTCCCAAAAGATGCAGCTGCTGCAGTTCCCATTTGCAGGTCAGTAGTGAGGCTGAGAGCATTTCTCAAACAGAAACACATATACAAGTATGCACAACCATGCACTGCACCATCCAACACAGGTAGAGCAGAGCCTTTACCAGCACATCCCTAAACACCAACAGCACTGACATAAATCAGAATATGAATAGCCCATATTCTGGCTTCATTCCTTTCAACACATACATACTAGAGTGAGACCTCCAGAAAAGGGATAAGAAGGGGATTTCGTAAGAGTAGGGCAGACGTAAATTAAGAAAAATTAGTGTATTGATGTTGTCATTCAAGTATCCATATGACCCCACATAACTTTTAAGTAAAGGATAATTGACTCATTCCTTGCTTTAGCACAAAATAAATGAAGAAAGATTTATACTTCACCTTCATGCCACTTCAAAAATTGGCATTTATTTTCACTGAAGGATACATTAGGTTTTTTTCACTTTTTTCTTCCTGCTTCATACAAAAGTGTTAAACTTTATCCAAAGGGCTTCTTTTAGAAATATTAAAGTGCTAAATACAAGTTTGAAGGTGGAGGAATCTGTTCTTTACTTACTCTTCAAGATTCTAATACAGTTAAGATTTATTCCAAAAGTTCAGGTCATGACCTTTCAACATGCTCCCCTGAGCAAGACATACCTCTACCTCTGGCTTCCCCCGTAATCACATACAGTGGTTTCCTGTTTGACGATGCAAACACAACCCTTCTCTCCCTGCTGTGACTTCCAGCAACAACACTTTTCAAACACAGAACACTTATCAAACAAGTACTGAGGAAAACTGATTTACTATTTTAACATTTAAGAAAAAAAAAATGTAGCAGTGATCAATTAGTTTGATTTACATGCAAATACATCTTTAAAAAAAGAAGTTTTCTTCCAGTGCAACTGCAAAGTGGTACAAAACCAAGAAAATATACAGCAGGTTCAGCAACGCTGCCAGTGTCTGCAGGCCTATGACAAGGTAGATGAGTCCAGAAATGAGAAGTCATAGAGAGGCTGATATCTCATGAGGATGCCGTTGCTGACACCAGCCAACAGCTCTAAGATGCCTATCACAGTACAGCACCAAAACACATAGAGCATGACAACATGCAACCAGTCATCCAGCTTCTTTAGACAGCCTTCCTGAAAAAGCTGCTCCAGATGGCCTAAGTCACCCCTGCAGTGAGAATACTTCTCCTTACAGCAGCTTTTGGGGACATGAGCTTCTTCAGCTAGGAGATGCCAAGAAGCAGCTGTTGACTTTAGCCAGTCCGTATAGTTTTGGACCCCACAACACTGCAGCTGCCTCTGTACCACATCCAGAGTTCCGCTGCCAGGACCCTGGGAGCGCGTTCCGTTGTACTGGTAGACGAGGTAACTCATAGTGCTTTGCATTTCAGAAGCCAACCGAAGAGTATAGGAATGTGCCAGAATTGCTGAAGACATTTCTAGGCAAAGAAGGAGCAGCAGCAAGTACATCAGAGCACCTTGCTGGTAGCGGGAGCTCTTAGCAGAAATAGAGGTAGCCAAAACTCCAGCAGGTAGCAAGATAAGTGCAGCTGCAACTGCCAGCCAGCCAGGGAGAAACAAGAAAGACTCTGGAAATAAATATCCATAGTTCTTGTACATCAGGATCACAAGAATTCCACCAAAGGCCAGAGCTGCAGCAGAACCCCAGAAGATGAAGCCTAGGAGCCACAGAAGAGATCGAGCAAGGGGCCTGAGCCAGGAGTCTTCATAGAGCCATAAGGAGGCCAACGACAACACCAGTGCAGCTCTAATTCTCCTCATTCTGCTTACTCCTAACAGTATAGACTCTCACCACCACCATTTAAGAGGCCTCCACCCCACTTATCCAGGTGCAGCAGATGACATCTCCACCCAAAAACAACTTTCAAGGGAGCAGCGTTAATGAGACTCCCTCAGCAAAAAGACTTGGCCCTACATCAGCTAACCACATGGTGCTGCTTGCTCAGTGTAGCCTGCAGAAATCAGGAAGGTGTGTACTATATTTGCTGTCAAGAGTTAATTTACTCTGCTGTCATTGGAGATATTTGCATTTGAAGGAGGAGAACAGCTGGAAAAGGCTGCACACTTGTTTTACTACATTTACCTGTAAAGAGCTAAAGGTAGAGAAATAGTCAAGGTGCTAGCCAGCAGTGCTATTTCAGATTACTTAGACTGCCCAAGTGAAAGAGGTAATCCAACTATCAATCCTACAGCAGTAGCCAAGACAGCAAAAAATGCACAAGTCAGAGTCATTAGCAAAGGAATAGCTTAAGCACAGCTATTCAATCAGGGATCTCCACAGGTAACACTCACCTAGACTCATTATTCTTCCCAGTACATTTACCACTCATTAGATTATATGAGGGGCATAATGATGTTAATAATATTTTGCCCTTTTTTACCCAGCAAGATTTCTCTGTAGATAGCTTCAATTACTCAAGACACCTAGATGAAAAATCCCTACCATTTCACACTTGTACCCCTCAGTTTGCATCACCACTGATTTGACTGAGTGCTGTAATGACTGAATACAAACAACAGTAAAAACTGTATTAAATTTTTCTTATGTTTAAAGAAACTGAATTACACCCCAGCTAAATGACTTCATGACAATCCCAAAGGGAATTAATGCTACTTATCAGCCAGCAGAAGAGAATTATTATTCAAATATGTAATAGAGAAGAGAACAAGCAGGATGGGAAACCCACATAAAACTTGCCGCAGACACCAAGAAGGCAGATCCCAAGGCCAAAGTTATTCCTTACTCATCTTGATGAAGTCCCATAAGATCTCTACTATTTCTCAAGATGCAGAGTAAGACTAATGCAACAGGTGACCAGTGAAATTACCCTCTTTTTCAGAAACATGAGCACCTGCAGAAAATCAGAGAAAGTCAGTGCTCAGATTCCTGGAACCCTGGAAAAATCTCAGCAAAGCCAATGGTCCTATATCTGCCAGACATTTTACAAGGATCTGTTGCTGTTATATATGCTATGCACGCGCAGATGTTGGGCTGATCCCTATCAAAACGTCTTTCTATGTGCTGTACAAACATGTCATTAAAGCTAATTATTCTGGAATGAGATAAATTGCTTTTATTATTTTTAATCTTGCCATTAGCAGTAATTAACATGCAGTGATTAAGTTGTTAAATCTTAACCAAATGTTTCTTTCAAAGCTGTTCTAGGATGTGTGTTTTCCTGCAACTGTTCTCCGGAGTCTGTGTCTGTTCTCTCTCTTGTTCAGCTAGCTGCTATCCCCGGCCCTCCAGCTGTGTTGGTTTTGCTGCCATTCACTTATTCTCTTGAATGCCTTTTTTTTTAGATTTCTATGTTCTGCATCAGGGAAAGGGAGGAGGGCGGGGCAACAGAAAGGATTTCCCCTCACATCTGTACACACAGTCATACTACAGTGATTTCATGTTTCTACAATGCAAAAGAAACATCAGAAAATACTGTGAGTAGCAAAGCTGCTTATTGCTAGTTTGCAAGCTTTATGAAAAAAAGCACACGAACCTGCCTCCTTCTTTCTGCCTTTCCCCATGCTTATAAAGCTTAATGAGATACTAAGAACTGAGTTACAACACTATTCACTTTTAGATTATTCTGCAGTCTCTGAAATATATTAGAAAGGCTCCAACTACCTACAGGAAAATTTTACTGCACCTCTTGTTCATTTCAGCCATGGTAACTGCCATCCCCTCCCTGAACACAGAGGAGAAAATGTCAATGTTTATTGAAGCCTAGAGGTTCTTACCTTTCTCAACATTCCCCAAATATAGTCATTTCCCATTTACTTAAATCTGGCTCTTTGGACCACTGTGAGGTTTCTTCCTTTCTCTCATAAGGCTGTGGGACAGAGAGGGTGGGAAAGAGAGAGAGGGGTGAAGCAGCTTCTGTAAGTGAGGGGGTTTTGCTGCCACAGGCTCTAGTCCTTGCACTGGTGCCTTCACGCTGGCTTAGTCCCACGCAGAGAGCTGTGAGCCAGACAGCAGAAGCAGGAAGCCATCCCCACACAGCCTCCTCCTGAAGTCAGGAGAACCCATATGCCTGCATATCTGCTATATGAATTGGGAGCACCAATACTAAACGTTGACTGGGACCCAGTTCCCAGGTAAGGGTTCTCGGTGCCCAGTGCCATCTGGGGGGATGGAGGATACTCAGCACCGTGCAAGAGGAAATTGCTGCAGTGGGGATTAATATGGGCAGGGCTGTCTGAAACCCCTCGCCCGCTTTGTGCTAGGCAATGCATACACACTAAGGAAAAGAGAGCTTCTGCTTAAAAGCTGTGCTATCTGGTAAGGCAAGCAAGACAAAGACAAGAAAAATATAGAAATGGTCCCTGAAGTACACACAGGACCTAACTGGCACCCTCAATAGCACTGCATTTGTGCTAAGTGATTTTACCTGCATGTACAGCCAAAAGCTTGAAAAAAGCAATGAGTGTAGGTATCCATCAAAAGACTGTAGTGTGACAAAGAGGGTATAAGTAAGGCAAAATAGGAATGCTCTTTTGTTTTCTTTCCAGTGGTAAACAGCATAACATGATAAATGCCTTCCCTGCTTTCTCTGGAGTTGTTTCTGCTTGTGAACTGATGAGTATTGAAATTCAGATGTGAATGTAACAGATAATACATCTTAGACAAAGTACTTTCTGGAATGTTGCTGAAAGTATAATCCTTCAAGTTAATAAAATGCCACTGTGTATTTTTTGCATTCGTTGTTCTAGCAAGATGTGTCTGACATTGAATGGCTCTGATGTGCCAGGAAGGTCAAAGAGGTTCATTCTACAGCAGTCCAGGAGTAGGACCGGAGATCCAAGTACAAGGTGTGGTTGTGCAAAGGCAGCATAGGCAGAGGACTGAACTCATTTTAAATTTCGTGGGCTCTCATACAGATTGATCAGGGAGCCCACCTGAGCTCCTGCCGACATTAGCAACAATTCAAATCAAGATGGCCAGCTAGTCCGCCCAGGCTTGTGTGAATAAGAAGAAAGCAAGAGGTGGCTGTGGGATCAGGGCACATTTAGACAAGCTCATCTTTTAAGCTTAATACCAACCTCCTACAAAATGAGACGCGAACTCAAAGCAAACTCAAAGCGAACTCAAACCGCTGCATTCATTGTCACAGTGACACAGGAGACCCCTAAAGTTGCCTCAGAATAGCTGGGATTTCCCCTGAAACGCACGCACACATGAAGTTACTGTAGCTGGACCTTGTATTTGAAGTTAAGGTACTCTGGAAGAGGTTTGGCTTGAGAGTTTAGAACAGTTTTTTAAAGGTCTTGTTAGATTTAAGCACACTCATAGCATAGGATACGGATTTAAAACCTTCATAAAATGCAGGGAGTTTTGTCAATTTCATCTACCCCAGCTTTTACATTAAGCTTCACCCCACCCACCCTCCTGACCCCTTCAGAGGTTGGAGGCTGGTGTGTGACCCAGAAAAGCCAGAAAAAAACTGGTAAATGGGTATTAGTATCAATCCTGCCTTTACTGACCCTGACCCCGTCTGCTGGTCCTGGCAGTATATCTTTACCAAGATGAAGAGACCACACACAATGTCTCCAGTTTCCAAGAAAAGCCCTGGCTGCATGTAAAGTGATAGCAAATAAATAGTAATATTCAGGGAGGGGGGATGGGAACCGGGGGGGACAGCCAAACAAAAACAACCAAAAATCCCAGCAAAATTCGATTCTTCTCAATCAGATCATTGAGGCTATGACGGCTAGTCAAAACACCATGCAGCAGAATGACTGGGTACCAAGCGGAAAGTTATCTTTTTTAAAAAAACTGAAAGCTACCAAGAAGTCTATTGGCTTTTCAGGACTTAAAAACATTACCTTACAAGATATGTCATAGTACGAGATCCCTCTGACAGCCTAAATACAAAACGGATGAACGAGCCTGGTTGGACCCAGATCCTACAGCTGCTGCCATGCACAACTGGTTGCCATAGTAACCAAGGTCAGGTGCTGTTGCCTTGCATGAGACCAATACCTCTCATGGAAAGCTTGAAGCAAGCAGAGGGGATATCATTGCCACCTCCTATTCATGGAGAGAACGCACTGTCCACAAGAAATGATTTACCATTGTGCAGGTGTTTCAACTAAAGCCAGCCAGATGTTTACCCCTGGCCCTGCTAGTCTGATCAAAAGTGGCCTTTTGTGTAGTTGAAGAACCACATTAAATGCATTCAGGGCTTTTATTTAGGGGATTTTTTTTAGCGTTTCGTGTTTTCATTGGTATTGAAAATATTGAAAATTAAATGTGAAAAGTTCTTTCCTTTTATGAAATAAACGCAAGAATAAGACTCAAACTTTTTGTTGTTATTGTTGTTGTTAAATCTTATTTTTCCCTTCCTGTTTTTGCCTGTCAGTTTGGAATTGTCATAAAATATCTTGGTCATGGGATGTATAGACTACCAAAGAAAGAAAAAAAATTAAAAAAAAGAGAAAAAAAAAAAAACAATCAAAATCCAAAGGAACTTTCTGTGTTGCCATCACTTTGGAATTTCGGAAGTTGGAGAAGACTTTAAAAGACACAGAATGGCAAAAGNAAACTTTAAAAAGCACAGAAAGGCAAAAAAAAAAAAAAAATAAAAAAAAAAAAAGGAAGCTTCTGTTATTTTGATAGCCTTCATTTTATTGTAGTTGGTAATAAAAACAGGTTAGAGGAAAAAGTACTTTGTAAAAACTTCAAAAAAATGAAGAAATTCAAGTCACTTTGACATTTAAAGTATTCTGTGATTTTTTTTTTAATTGTTTTCAACCATCACTAGCTACAATATTTTTCATGTGAATGCCGTGTTCTCATTTGTGTTTTATACTGTAAGCAAGATTCCTGGGCACTTTCTGAAGTTATAAAAATACTTTTAATATGAAATAGAGGCCCTTTAATCATTAACTCATGAAAACAGCTAACAGATTTCTCTTTAGGGAGGAAGTCAGAAGTGTCTGAACACATTATCTGGAAGTTAGTAAACTGTGTAAAGACCTGACAAGAAGCTTACACTTTGTCATGAATAAAGCTTTTCTCTGCTGGGTGTCCTCGGAAAAAAAGGAATCTTTATAGGATTCCTTTTTCCTCAAAAGAAAGCTTTAATGAAAAATTGGGCTGGACCCCTGGTAGGCCACAGCATCATCTGTGAAAACTCAGGCAGGGCATGGCAATGCTGTAGGGGACATGCATGAACTTTCTACTTGTGACCCTTTTGCCCAATAACGTGAACAAATCTAGTTGTGCAGCCATTAAGCAACCATTTGGCAATAAAAATTTGAAATACTTTGTTTCATATTGATAGTATAAAATCTATGTACAGCATCTGGGACAAATCTTTCAAAAATATTTTGTGATAAATCTTAAAATCAGACAGCCTCGGGGTTTTAAATTACTGAGGTGCTTTTGGAAATGTTGCCTTTGGCTACTCTGCTTCTCAGAGGACACAGGCTTTTTAATGCTCTTCAAGCTCTGAAAAACTTCAGCTTTAAGTCATCAGGAATTATTACAATATGGAAATCTGAATCCCATTGTTGATCTTACAATGTAATTCAAGGCTTAATGTCAGTTTGTTCTTGAGACCACTTCAACTGAGATGTATTTGTTCTGCATGTTATGGTTTTCTGTAACTAGCTACTCAAAACTAAACTGAAGGGGAGATAGATATCTAGCATGACCACATTCAAAACACTCTTGATTAAAGGTTCACTTGAGCACCGATTTCGGAGGGGGAAAAAAAATAATGCATTGTAGCAGTAATGTTGTGATGAGCGTGGGATTGCTTCTGAAATATTTGGTCTGGCCAGAGACAGATTCAGCAATTTCCTTTAGCTTGCACTACCTTGGTGCGAGGAGCTTGTCAGACCTCTTCAGACCTGTAATGGGAGCTCACCTGAAAGAATGAGATTTGTACAGCTTGTGCTTCATGAACTCATCTGTGAAGACGAAGGCTGGCAGGGTGTGGGTTCTTCTGGTGAATACCTGATTCCTTTTTCAGCTCATTGACTGGGGAAAAAAAAAATAAACGAAAACATTCATTTTAGGTTAATCTGACAAATGATTAAAAGATCAGCTTTTCCACCAGGAAAGGTATTAGCAAAGAATGTTGTCAGTTACAAGGCAGTTGAAAATTTAGCCAAGTGGAAATAAAAGGAATATTTGATAGAGCCCTTTCTCTTTTTACTGGCATAGGACTAAGTATATCTATATCGAATGCAATGTTCATCTCATACCAGGTTTTATAGTGACTATAGTAGAGAATTTATTTTTATTGTCTTTCCTAAGTCATGATAGGAGCCTATAAAATGTCAACTTTGTCAGAATTAGTCTTACAGCACATTTCAAAGAAGTGGAACCAATTTTAATGGGATTTTTATGCATTTGCATTCAGATGCAATGCAGCTTTTTAGAGAGAAAAAAGAATCAAAACCAAAGATATTTACAGTTTATTTCTGTGTCCTATTTCTATCTACAATCTGCCCACCAAACAATTGCCTTCAAGAGGTATTTTGCTTTTAAATATAGATACTGTCACTGACATGGAAGGGGTCTATTAGGTTTAAACTCATAGAAGCATCTAAATGTAAAACAGAAAGCAAACAAATGAAAATGTATTTGAACAGGGAATGTAACACATTTGAGGGAGAAAACATGAATGCATACCACCACCAGGAAAGGTGTCTCTGTATCTTCCAGACACAACAAGTAGCACAACTTGGCTTTGCCTTGGTAGGAGTCACTTTCTTTTGTTTCAGAGTTTAATGAACTCATAAAAATTCAATTTTCAAGCCCAGTTGCTGGGCATTAGAGCCTTTTCAGAAACCTCAGTGAGGTTTCCATAATGTTGAAGTCCAGCTAGGATTACCAGAAATATCCTAGCACTCCAGAAGCATTTTACATTTTCCTACAGCATCTTGCGAGGTGTGGTTGTTGTAACCTGAGTGCTTTATTCATCACCTTCCAGCAGAACTGGGCTCTGGGGCTCGCACAGCATGAAAAAGCCCAGGAGACTGTGAGAAGCAGATGATCCAGGAGATGCTGCTTTACCGCCCACAGCACAGTTTGGGAGACCTTTTGGTCAGTGCAGATTATGGTCCTGACTGAGTGCTGGCTCCAACAAGAGGATCCTTGGCAACATAGACTGAGGCACATGAGTATTCCCATTTTCAGCAGTCAGATAAAAATTGTAGAGTCAATGTGGAGCTGAGGGATCAGCAGAGAGAAAAGGATTTGGAGGACAAAGTGCATAGGTTTACCCAAACTCCATTAAATGTTGCTACCAATGAAACAGACAGTGATGAAGAGCATAGCTGCTGAATCAGGATAAACCCTGGCAAAAATACTCAAAGGAAAAGAAACATTAATGGATATTTTCTTCTATAATACACTTCCAAAATTACTTGTGGGCTGTCTGTAACAAAACAAAACAAAACAAAATCTGTTTTCCTGTTTGGCACTGTGAGAACAACCACTCTGGACCAAACAGAAAATAGCTCCATAATCGTGGAGGTAATTGTGTTCTTGCTTTTGCAGAGAACAAAATTCCAGATTATTCAGGGCTACCATGAGCTTTCATCCAAAATAAAGCAATTAGGTTTTACCTAAACTCTCATTCTCCGCCACCACCCACTCACCGAACATGGTGTGATGTGGTGCCTGTGTGAATCAGGCAAGGAGAGGGAGCCATATTTCGTGCTGATAGGGGTTAACCTTGCAACTGCTTTTACACATTTCTCCTCCCCAGATATTCATTCATGGATGGGGCATTGGAGAAATCTTGGAGTGGTACAGGCATAAGAGGCAATAGAAATAGAAAATCATTACTTTGAGGAACTGAATAGCCATTTTGGATAGTTGATCAGGCAAAGCAGATAGTTAGACAAAAAATTGTTCTCATGGGTTCCCATTTTGTAAATTTTAGCATTAATGTGAAATTTCAGGGAGAGAACCTTCCATGGGTGTCTGCTGTGGTCAGAAATCCTGAATGCACGGGCCAGGGTATTCAAAATGAGGTGGCCACTGCAATTTTATGTTGCTGGAAGCCAGACAGGCCTTCTCACAGTGCCAATCGTCAGGAAGTCATTCCCCAACAGCAGTCCCCAGAGGCATGGAGGGAGGCAAGACAGGTGGAGCAGGGCAAAAGCCCTACCCATGCCATCAGACCTACATCAACAGTGGAGATGACCAGGGCAGCTTCAGTTTGTCCACGTGTAAAGCTGACATATTTCTCCAGCACTTAAGAAACAGATTTATATTTACAGGCCTGTCACCAAGTGGAATACATAAGAAAGCTGTTGCAGACACCTGATAAGAGCTCCAGTTTCATGAAAACATGGGATTCAAAGGGAGTGTAGCTGACTGACAAGTGGCTTCTGCAGCCAAAGAATTTCTGCAATGCAGAGGAGGGAAGGGTGACAGCTCAGACAGTGGACCTTCCTAGTTTTGCTTTAGCACAGACTGCAATCTCAATGTCTTCCCCTTCCCCATGCACGGCCAAAGGCTGCACAAAATGCCAGGAGGTAGATGGAATACACCACGAGGGAAATGGGAACTGAAGCCCTTCGTGTCCATTGCAGCCCTAACAGGAACAAGCCCCCTCCCATTCAAAAATTTAAGTTTTTCTCTGCTTCAGCTGTTTGCATAGGTTTTGCCACGTGGTAGCCCCGTTCATTTCGACATAAAAACATAGTATTGCTCAACTAGTCTTTATCAACAAGTGCCACTTCAATGAATGTTTTTGATAAGCCTTAAAAATACTGAAAAATTACACTAGAATGATGACAGAACTCATTGCACTGACTGGCATGGTAACAAACATTGCTGAAAGCCACAGTGTTTCCTTACCTTTATAATCCCTGGAAAAAGTGTAAAACCTACTAAACACACACACTTTCAATGTTTGTATTGGTTCCTTTCAGCAAATTAACCTGTTTTATTTGTAAAAAATACTTATACAACTTCCCAGGCAGCAGTGCATTCTGTTTAATTAAAATTATTTTCAATATTGCACAAGTTGGCTTCCACAACAGTGGCAATTGTGGTTTTAGAATCATTGTGCTTCGATATTCTTCTTTAACGGAGTAATGCTAAAATTTTTGTTAGTGGCAATGGTGGTTAAACTGTTTATAAAAGTATACTGTCCTTACAAACAAGTAGATCTCAGAGATTGTGGTCTGTGCCTTTGTTTCACAGCGCTCCTCTGGACAAATTTGGAGATAGCAGTAAAGAGTAGAACTCAATTGAACAAAACATTCAGCTGCCATAGTGATGAAAGCAGTAGGAACAGAAGGCAATAAAATGAGCTTTGATAAATGAAAAAGCCTACACCCAGAGAAAAAACATGAACAAGCACCTGACGACATGTAGACAACCTAGCAGCCAAAACTAGAGCATTAAAGAAGACTTATTCTTTTTTTCAGTTATGTACTCATACTGACAAGGGCTTCTGGGAAGGCAGATTGCAGAAAGAGATGCAGGTGAAAAGTTAAAGTAAACTGGGATCCTACCAGAGATTTCAGAGTCAGCAGAGAAGGGTCCATGCTAAGTTCCATAGTCCCACAGAAGAATTTATGTATGAAAAATGAAATTTGAAAACCATCAGTTAATAACCACAATGAATATAAATAATTTTACTAGCCTAGCAAGTAAATATTTTCATGAGTTTAAACTAGGACTGAAAATTAAAACCTGGAATGGCCAGATTTCAGAAAAAAATATCAAAATGTTTTATTGTATATTTTTTTTCCAGATTTTTTAAAACGTTTAGGGGAAACTCCAGGGATATATAAAAAGTTTATTTTGAATTTATTTTACTCACAGACTTTCATTCAGGAATGACCTTTGTTTTCAAGGGCATTTTTTTAAAATGTTTTATGTATCATGATATCATT